>JAIKVB010001416.1:0-13057 GCA_024679045.1 Phytophthora brassicae
GTCGAAGCCGAAGAAGTCGAAGTCGTCACGACAGAAGCTGAAAGCCCCTGACTCGGATGCTGAAGATCGAGGCGAAGGTGAAGAGCTGACAGCCGATCAGCTAGTGCAAGTGTTCTAATGGTCTGAGGTTACCCGACTCCTATCGGAAAATGTTGTGCTCAATATCATGAAGCCCAAACTGATCGGTAGCCTGACGGGACCTGTGATTTACCCAAAGGCTATGGATATGAAGCTGAACGCAGCACATACCCTGATCAACATGCTGAAGGAAGCAGGCTTTATGCGGGGGCGTTCGATCCGACGCTCTGCTCGATCGGGACCTGACCTGATGACTCTGGTGGCAGGCAAATGTCCAACTGGGTATCTTCTTGAAGGAACAGTTTATCATTGCTCAGGTTGATCACTCGTAAGAATTTGCGACGACCAAGCCCATCAATGACTGTTGGTACCGAGTTCTTTCCACTAGTAACCCACAATTTCAAACTACTTGCACGATAGGATCAGGATCTCGATCGATCGACCGGCAGCTGAACATGATCGCCCAGTAGAAACTTCTGAACTGCTGGACTGTACCCCTGACGTCGTCCGGATAATGGAATCCGAATCTCGTCGGGCAAGCACAGCGTTCCTTCTGCGATATCCAAACGTACACTAGCTGGTACCATGGAGTCCATTCCAAGAATAGCGTCTTAACCTGACAGCGATCCGACCCACGCATTGAAGTGATACACCAGATATCCTGCCAGCGTGATCTTGATCCTGGTACGTCCCATTGTCATGTACGCGTTTTCGCCTATTCCCACAATGCCAGCGTGATCTTGATCCTGGTACGTCCCATTGTCATGTACGCGTTTTCGCCTATTCCCACACACTCTTGTTTCTGACTTTCATATATGGTACACCCTACCCTACGAGCAAATGTGGTGTCCAAGATCGAAATTTCAGCGCCAGAGTCAAAAAGCATGATCCCATTCTCATTATTGATCATAGCAATGGCTTTGCCTTGTTTGAACCATTTCCCGGGTGCGTGATACTTCCAATATCCGCATGATTCTCCCGAAAGTAGATCAAGTTCCATGACTACTTCAGATCGGCTGTACTCATCTCTCCGAAGACTAGCGACCGCAGGGGTAGATTTCCATGAAATTCATATGTATTGTCGATCGAGTTTTCAGTTCCCTAACTTCCGTTACCGATTGCTTCTCGACATATGCAAAAATGCAGAGCTTAGAACGCTCGGCTCGTACCAGATTCCAACCTGGCGAGCGTCCTAGTTTAGTATCTTCTCCGCGCCGGCTGGCAACATTCCCGCATGCTTGTTGGGTGGATAAATCAAGCTGTAAGAATCTTTCATCGGGCATTTTCCGGTTTCATGGAGTTCACCGCAGGCGCGGCAAACGATCAGGCAGTTGCCGGATGGGTGACCTTTGCGTCCACACTTCTGGCAGATCAGCCGTTTCCAGCATCCCAGATCGCTATGCTTGGTCGATCCACAGTGAGAGCACGGAGCCGATCACCCCCGAGCGAACTTGTCCTTGATCGCGATTTGGTTTACATTGATCTCTCGGCCTGGATACTTCTCGATTTTCTCGATGATCGCTTCTTGGATCGCTTCTTGGAGTCTCTCGATTTTCTCGCTGTTTCATTTCCGCTGCATACACCCGGAACGGATCGGTCTCCATTTGACTACCCGATCCCCCCGAGTCCGATTCGGATTCGCTGGTGTCAGCATACTTGGCTTGGATCGATCGGACCGCTCTGTCGGGTTTCGAGGCTGCCGGAGGGGCTGACGGAGGCACTTTTGCACGGCACTTGCTAGCGGCCTTGCTCGGACGGGCTTTCGCTCGATGACGAGCCCTCAAAGTTTCTTCCAGCTCATCAGCGTCGATCCGGCGAAGTAGGGCCAGCTGATCGGCCAGATCCCGATCGTCCAAAGTTTCGATGAAATGTTTCACATGTTCCCTGCGGGCCGAAGACGATCCGTCCTTTATCAGGAGTTTGGCTCGCACACCAGCGACGTTCAGACGATGTAGGTATTCCAAAGGCGATTCACCCGATTGTTGATTAGCCTGATAGTACTGTCGAGCGACAGACACGCCGCGTCCGCAGTACTACACTTGAAACCCATCATATAGTCCCTGTCAATTGTTCCGGGTCGATCGACCCAGCTGGTGGTACCAAATTCGAGCCGGTCCCGTAAGCATATCTCCAAACACCAAACACGTTTCGCTATTAGGGAACTTAAGAGCGCTTTGTACCTTGCAGTTTGTATCCACTTTGTTGCGAACTTAGAAATCGGATTAGAGGTGTTTTTGCCGTTTCCGAGATTCTGTAATGTTCGCAGAGGAAAACACTAAAGCGCAAAACACGTTAAGGGTACGGTGTACTTTGTACTATGCCATCTGCATTCGATTTATGTCAAGAAAAAATGTTTTCTTCCATATATTAAATTCTACGTGATCTTGATGTCGCCGATATCGTGGTGGACGACGTTCTGCTCTCCGAGCTCGTCTAATGACTACGACGGTTTTCGCCCATAACTGCGTGGTGATTGCTCTGTAGTGGCGCGAGAACGATCGTGTTATTTGACCAGCAGATGCAAGGTCACTCTTAGCGTTGTTTGAGCGACATGGCAAGTTGAGGGCGTGGAGAATGGATCTTCCGCTGGCTGTTGGTGGTCCACCACCAGCCAGCGGAAGATCCATTCAGGGTTCCAAAATATGCCACTAGCAGCATAATTCGGCCATGCATTATGCGTATTTCTGCGAATAGACCCCGCATAAATAATGCACGATATGGCCATTAATGGAAAAATGTAGTCATGTACTAGTATTAACAACTAAAGGAGAAACTATTCGTCAGCCTCTAGGCACTCACGGACGAGTCGACGCCCCAATTCTCCCTGTTTAACTTTAGGACAAGTGTATCCTCTAGCATGACGGGGTGGAGAGCATTGCGATCCACGCCAAGGATGACGCTGAAAAGTTGTTCTGCCAGGTTTGACGTTGGCAACACGGTATGTGCAAACGTGTATGTCGATACCTTTGCGCGCTTCATGACTCGACTAACGAAGTGTATATTTTAATGGCGGTGGGGCAGAACCGCGGCAAAACTTCATTCGGCGCTGGCTGCTTTGGTTGGTGCTAAGGCTTCGAGCAAGATGGACGCAAGCCCACAGCAAAGGAGCGCCACGGACCATCGTACAACGGGATCGTCGCAATATGCATCAGCCACTTCAGAAGCTGAATCGTCTGGATCGGACAGCTGTATTGCGCTGCAACGTATGAGTCTAGGACCATCGGGTGCGACCATGCTATGCAACCTGGACCCAGCAGTCACGCAAGATCGCCCTTTCGGCCATTTTTCAAGTGCGCCGATGGAACCGACGAAGAAAACACCTGTCCCTCCGGATACTTTTCTCCGATCCAGATGGAAACGTATTTCAAGATGGCCATGGAACGTTTTATGAAGGAACAGCGATCGACATCCCCTGTCGGATCGCCTCCACCGGCGAAGTTCCCAGACGTAGCTGGCGTCCCCGATGTGGATATGGAATCTGTAGGCTCCCGCCACAATCACGCTAACGAGTACGATCTCGATCTGGGTGACCCACGTCGCCCGATCCTCGCGACCACTGGACTTGGTACCGGTGATGCAACCTCAATTCCGCGGATCGGAGTATCAGTGATTTCGGAACTGAAGGAGTTATCTACCAATGCCTGATCGACTATGCGCTGTATGGACATTTTCGAATCCGGCCCGATATGGATATCCCTCAACGGATCAGATCGACGTGTTTGAGGATGCCGATCCTGAACCCGAGATGAAACCATCAGTGTTGGGGAGAAGATCGAATATCGATAACATTCGTATTACCGCAACCGCATGGGGAGATCTCTGCATGAACGTGGAGGTGCTACTGGGTACCTGCGAACGATAGAACCTCTCGATCAGTGTCGTGAAAAGTTTCTGGGGTTACCGTAACGTGGACTACTTGGGTCACCAGGTATCCGCAGATGGTGTGGAAGCGAACCTGAAGGATCGCGAAGCCCTTGAAAACCTATCATTTCTGAGTACGTTGCGATCCATGAGCGAACCTGAAGGATCGCGAAGCCCTTGAAAACCTATCATTTCTGAGTACGTTGCGATCCATGCAATCCTCCTTGGGAAGTCTGAACTACTACAGTAGATTCATGAAGACTTTACTGTGTTTGCCCCGGTGTTGTATGAGCTCCGCGAAGCCGATTTACATGAGATCAAGCGTCGAGACGAGTCAATGGCGGACATCGAAGGTAACGAGTGCGATAAAGAAGAGAAAGATCGCTGGGGGCGAGCGAAAACTGAATTCACTATGTTGAAGGCTAAGATCGTGACTGCCTCGATCCTCCGGCACTTCGATCCCGATCGGGTTCCGGTGATCTATACGTCAGCAAGTGGGCGATCGCTGCAGCATTGATGAAATAACATGATGGCGCGTACCACCCGGTAACCTTCACAAGCCGAACTTTGAAGGCTAATAAAGTCAATTACGATATCGTGGACAAGGAAGCATTGGCTTTGCTACGGATGTTGGATGTGTGTTATACCCAGCTGACCTCCCGGTCGATCATGGTGTTGACTCGACACGCTACATTGACATGTTGGTCAACTCGAATGGCTTCCAAGGGAGACTAGGACGATGGGCGGCTCTACTTTCGGATTGGACACTCGAGATCGGCAAGTGCACGAAAGGTGAAGATCTTCTCCCCCTTCGAAATCGTCTAAGACGCCCCGATCGGGATCTTCTTCTAAGAAATCTTCATCAACGCCTCGTCATCTAAAGAAGTCTGATCGCCCTCCTTCCCCTGAGGGATTGGAGTCGTCTGGGAGCGACGGTGATTCTATGAGAGCCGAGCTAGCAAAATCCCGATCGGACACTCGTCGACGGGACTCTTCTACTGCTTCAGGGGGCGCTGAATCGGAACACCCGATCAGCGTGGATTCGTCAAACTCGGATGAAGAAAAAGAGTACGATCCTCATATGCATGGAAAGCGTGGCGCCCGGTCCGATCCATCCGATGATGGTCCTCCCTACGATGCCGACGATGGTAATCAGCCTGATGGTGATCAGCCCGACGATCCCAACGGCATCTCCAATTCTTCAGATACTGACTTGTCTACCGACTCTTCAGGCAGTTATGGAAGTGTGCTTCGACGTGTACGACTATATCGTAATTTTCTTTTGGATCGGCCCATGTACGATCAGCTTGTCGCCACGGTACTCCCTCGTGATCAGTTATTTCCATCGGTCGGAAGCTGATGTACATCCTTGATCATTTCGCCAAGCCCCGTTACTGGATCTTTCCAAAACGGACCAAATTTTCTCGATCGCGTTTGTGGAGCCCAGAGCTGATCACGGAAGCTAACGTACAGGCGTTGTATGCCCTGGCTCCGTGGATAGCTCTCCAAGTGACCGTTGCGCCGATCTCGTTCTTGGAGACGGGATCGCTGGGCACCGTACTGCGTCAATATCGAAGTCTGGAGACCGATCACTGGCAGACTTTGTGGGAGTCGACGCACGCGTTTCCCATCTCCCCCCAGCTTCGACAGACGTCCGCGTATTTCGATAACCTATGGACGGAACGCAAACAGCAACAATCCCGATACGGAGCTCGGTGGAAGTCTCTTCTCAAGACGGTTTTGCGTGCGATCGTAGATGGCCAGTGCGATCTGGACATTCTTTTAGACTACACCTTCCTGCATAGTCCCCGGGCTTGCGAAGAGAAGACTTGGTTTCCCGGTTATCGTCTGAATTCCCGTCCTCGAAGCCTGATCGTGGTTATGCGTGAGAGCGATCGAGTTGATCCGTCGCATAATCAATCAGTATCGTTTAGACATGCCGTCTCACCCAGCTATGCGGATCGCGCGTCTGGTGAACAAAAATCAGTATCGTTTAGACATGCCGTCTCACCCAGCTATGCGGATCGCGCGTCTGGTGAACAAATTCGTCCCGATCGCTCAGGCTTATTTTTTCTAATGCATTGTTGATCACCTTTCTTGTTCATCTCCCCGTGTCGATCCACTCTTGTTTCCCTCGATCTTATGCTAGTGATTTAAACGTCATTGATCCTCTTTTGTCTTGTATACACTCATTTTATGTAACAAATACCCCATCATCCAAATGTACGGCCACCTCATTCATTTATTCATCCGCCATTCATCCCATAGTACCAACTACTATGGGGCCACTCGATCGCCATCTTCATGTGATTACATCACTTTAAAACGGTTTCGGCTAGATCGCTTCCGATCAAAATTTCGCAACAAGGCTCCACACTTGAGATCGGCCTCATCTACCCATGTAGTATTGTCATACCCCTTCTAGTGTACCAAAAATTCGCGATGAACTCGACCGTATCTAGTTGGTCGACCCGATCGTATTTCCGCCAACCGATCGACTTCATACTCGCCGTCTTCCAAGTCCTTTCACCAATTATCTTCTGGTAGTATTGCTTCGTCAAAGTCAAACCTTTCGGTTTCGTCAACGGTAAGGGTTAGGTTCGGTCGATCGGGAAAACCACGGACTGGTTTCAACTTAGCACATGTACCGAACGGAAATTTGATAGTCGGTGCTAGCGATATCCAACTCCACCGCGTATTGGCTCACCATTTCCGCCACCCGTAAAGGTTCATGCCACATATGCGCCAACTTCTTAGCGTATCCTTCATTGACTCGAACGAGATAAAGTCATACTTGATCGCCTTCCTCGATCTGATGTGGTCGTAACCCGTGGTTGTGCTGATCGGGGCGTTCTCGGATTGCCGATCGGAGCCGCTCCCTCACCTGCTCCCGCGCCTGACTGTACTGTTGCTGAATGTGATAGCGCCAGCGACGAGATTTCTGATCACGGCGACGCGTACACCCGAGGGGTACTGAAGCCTCCAAATTCGATCTTGGGTCCCAACCATGTGTCAAATAGAACGGGGTCTCTCCTCGGACCCGATTCTGAGCGGTGTTGAGGGCGAAGCAGTCTTTCGGCATTTTCGTCCCAATCGCGTTGCTCCACGTCGGACACGTACATCTTAATCTCTCGAGTTAACGTTTGGACCATACGCTCTGCCGTTGTGGACGATAAGCAATAGTGGCTTTCTGTTTTTGTCCCACTATACGGTTGAAGGCCCGAAACAAAATCGGACATAAAACCGGGCTCACGATCATGGTGTATAACCTCGCTGGATCCAAAACGTCGGAACACACTCTTTTCATAATTTTCCGCGATCGCCTGCGCCGTTCCCGAGGCACTTGCTTTTGCCACCACATGTCCGGTAAACAGATCCACTCAGATTAGCAGTTCGGTGTTGCCCTTGACGATTTGGGTAGAGAGGGGATGAGATCCATCGCGATCATCTGAAACGGATATGTCGCTAGAACATTGCCAGGCGACTCTCCTTGAATAGTTGGCCGCCCTTTCCCTGTCTCACAATCTGTACAGCTGCCAACAATTTGTTGCACAGTTCTGAATAGTCCTCGTCAGTGGAAGTGCGCCCGGATCCGTTGGTAAGTTCGGCCGATCCCCTGATGACCACCTTCCAAGCTAACGTTATAATGATTTAGGAAGTCTTACTGCAGCGTCTGCGGTACCACCAGTCGGACGTGAGAGTCTTGTTCTCCGGTGGATCGGGCTGAAATCGGACAATACAGCAGCAACCCGCTCTCGTCGATCTCGTATTTACCGGCAATCTTGGCGCAGTCCTTTGACTCTCTGGCAGTCAATCCAGACACGTCTCCCGACAAATATCCATTGAGATCAGCCATCCACTTCTCTTCGTTCTGCGCTTGCAAGACCCGCTTACTGCGAAGGTTCTGGACGCTAATTCCATCCAGGTTTTCGGTCGGCAACGATCTGCGTCGAGCGGTGGATTGTGTATCGGCGGATACATGGCCGATCGGGATCCGATCCTTGGGTCTCAGCAGTTCGGGTAATCGGTTAAGCGTGATCAAGTCTTGAAATTCGGTTTCGGAGGTGATCGTCGCCCCCAGTTCGCGTTGCAGTGCCGAGCTGGCTAACCGATCGGCCCTCTGGTTCCAATCTCGCTACATGTGTAGAAATTCACACTGAGGCCAAAGTCGCAGCGAATTCATTCCATTTTGACGAATAAGCTCTAAGCCAGGGGCCTTACAATCGATATGTCCGCGCATCTGCCGGATCACCAAGTTGGAGTCTCCACAGATCACGACTCGTTTCCGATCCAGACCGGAGAGCAGATCTAAACACAGCAATAATCCCGATACTCCGCCTCATATTACGGTTAGATCGGGTAGGAACTCCGGTGCAGCTTTGACGATCGTCCATTCGGGTAACTTCCACACGATCGCGCTGTAAGCGCCTCCACTGCGTTTATCCCGAGCCGATCCGTCGAAGCTGGCCACCCACAGATCTTCGTTCATCTCCACAGTCGGTGCTGACATAACTATAGTCTGCTTAGGCTGTTTGACTGGAGCGATCGCGATCAGTACTTCGTCCATTTCCGATCGGGGGTAATACTAGCAGCGATTGGGCCGAGCTCGAGCTGGATTGTTCAAGCGACGGCGAGGCGTACGCTTCATCGGCGATCTAGAAAGAGATCGTTTCCGTTTACCAGAATGCGATCGGCCCTTCGCATGAGACGACGACCGACCCTTCGTTGGAGATGACGACCGGCTCTTCTTAGGAGATGACGTTTCACTGCCTCCTGCACCGGAACCGTCCTTCGAAGGAGGAGAACCCGAGACCGAAGGTTGAACGAGGGATACGAGGCCATCCACCTGCTTGTGGACCGCGTCTCGCTCTTGGATTGCCTGATCGCGCTGCGTCTTAAAGTTTTTTGTCGAGTTGATGAAGTGTCTAGTTGGCCGATCAACAAATTAACCTGCGTCTGCAGACTCTCAATCAGATCCCGATCACCCTGGTGTTTAGCGACCTATGCTTCCAGTCGTGAAATGGCCGATCGACCAGCGTGTACCTGAGTCTTGACCGAAGAAACAGAGGCGACTAAGCGTTCCCGCTCCGTGGGGACTAGCTTAAGCTGGTCTTGAGTATCTTGAAATTCCTTGACTGCGTCAATCTCTCGAGCACGATACCGATCGCGTTCAACATGACTGCGATCCAATTGCAGATTGAGACGCGCCACGTCGCGATCATAGTCTTCCTGCATGATTTGCGCTCGAGTCTTCAGATGAGTCACCTTGGAGCGAAAATGCGTAATTCGTTGTTCGAGCTGCGAACAGACAGCATCGCGGTTGCGTAAAACCGCCCGTGTACGATTCAAGGAGCGATCGCGATGCACGATCACGGACGCCATTTCGCGCTGGAGCTGGGCGATGCGGTATGTCAATCGAGAAGCCTTCACACCAGGTTACGCTTGAGCAGACGCATCTTGCAGGCGTCGAGTGAGAAGAGCGATCTGGTTTTGGAGGTCTTGAATCTGGTTGTGGAGCAGAGTGATCCCTTCATTGTGACTCAGGGAACTTCGTGCGAAGAGTGTTGATCATGTGTGTGTTGTCCTCGCTGCGACCAAGTACAGATTTATATTCAGCCGCTTCTGACGCGCCGACTCGAATTGAGTGTGCACTAGAGAATACTGTGTTTGGACGAAATCGACAAACGGGGCTGCTGCAGCATGAGCTTCATTTAGCTCACAGTCCAGTTGCTCTATGCCACTCAAAGCCAAGACGAATCAAGACGGCGAGGAGGAGACGACATCAGGACAGCGACGAATTGAAGAATTAGGAGTGTGGCCGATCGGGAGAAATGGGAATGACTGAGTGGAATGCCACCGTTGTGTGGCGTCAGTCAACAGAGGAGGCGGTTGTGGGAAAGTTATCGATATAAACGGCTGAGGGAAAGTGATCGGGAATCAATGGTCAATCGACATCCATCAGGAAAGTGAAGAGAAACGCGATCGGAAAGGGGAACAGTTGGAATGTCTCAAGATCGGAAGCATGTCGCAGTATGATATAGATACGATTCCGATTAAGTTCGACTTCAGGCGGTCCAGATTTATCTAGATATGGCTACATCCAATCAGATATGGACATAAGTACACCCCGATCAAGTAGTCAAGCCGATGGGATCAAGCATCCTGATCGAGTGCCGATCCCGATCGAGACTAATCCCGATCGGGTACCATATGGAGATCGGACAGCTGTTGGATCAAGTCATCAGATTCCTGTAGCTCAAGGAGTCAGTCGTTTTAGGAATCATTGGCTGTGCAAACAGATGGATGAGGATTAGTCATAAGGATAATAATAAACAGAGTTAAATTTGCCTTGTAACACACAAGTGGGTATTCGTATTCCGGGTAAGGATAATTGGCCTTCCCGACGACCATTGTAACGGGGTTACGTTATACTGTAACTAGGTTACTAAAGGGTATAGTTGATGTGATGCATCTACTATAACATCCCTCCTGAAGTCGATACTCCGACCCCTGATAGTTAATACGGCCCACATAGCCAATCGATATTCATTTGATTAGGGTTCACTATAGTAGATAATGGACTTTATAGATATACAGAAACCGGCTTTGCCGACATAAACATCATAGAAAACAGTTAATCTTTTGATTTAAAGAGTTCAGTCGCTTTATTAATTAAAGCCCTAATTACTCTTGGAGTTTGTAAGCTGCTGCCTTACGCTCGCAATAAGTTCTCGTATAGAACTTAAGGTTACTAACCTGCTTATGACTTTAAAAGTCGCTAAACCTTCCTCTACGCTAAAGTTTACGGCGGCTCCGCTGCACTTGGTAGCACTTGTAGTCAATCCTACACCTGGGTCATAAGACTGTTCCTCTGTGATAATGGATCACTTCGCTCAATTAAACCCGAGCCAACAAGCCGGGCTTAACAAGCTTATGTCTTTGATCGGACCCGAAGAAGTCTCTCATCTTGCTTCGCAAGGCCCTGATGCTGTTAATACGCGTCTAGAAGCATTCTCTATCTATGAGAATGCTCTACTTTAGCACATTCTGAAGAAGATGACTGATATCGCGGCGGCTTTGGCGCCTCGCCAGTCTTCGAATGACGTTTCTAGAGCCAAACCACTTATGGTGAGTGTTAAAATCTTCAAAGGAAAAGATGGAGAGAACCTCCTGCTCTGGATCAGAGAAATTGAGATGCCTATGACTTCAGCCATGCTCAAGACAGAGCAGAAACGCGTGGCGCTAGCTATCTCCAAGTTTGGAGGCCGAGCTCGAGAATGGTCACTGACCTGCGGTACGTCAGTTGACGAAGCTTTCCCCTCATGGGAACAACTTAAGCTACAACTTTCGCGAGTATTCTCGCCGCTTATCGTGTGAGATCACGATTCCTCTCTACTCGACAGGGTAAGAAAGAGTTGGTGACCTTTGTCCAAGAGTTACGCACTCTAATTGCTCGTATGGCAGCAGACCCTCTACCTGAGGCAATCATGGTGACTATCTTCATGGAAGGGTTGCGCACTGGCGTGGCCAGAACGGAAGTTTTCCGTGTTCACCCCACCTCTTTTGAAGAGGCTGTGAATCGCCGAGTTCAACTATCGCTCCGCCCGCTGGAGCTCCGGAGTTTCTCAAGCTAACTCGGCCGGAACTTCCAGTTCCTCCAATGGCCCTGAGCCTATGGATCTCAGCTATACTGATGTGGGAGACGATGAAGCCGAGTTTCAGGCTGCTGAGCAGCGTATGGGGCATACCCCGGTGCTATGTGTGCGGAAGCACTGAACACTTACGCCCGGGATCCCCTCAGCGTAAACAAAGTCGGCCCTCTAAGGGCCAGATCTTGCTCCGGATAGGAAGCCTAGCTCGTGGCGAGAAAACGCCAAAAACCAGTAGGCGCGGGGCGCCCTGCTGGGGAAGAATTAAGTTCTGTAGAACCTGTGAGAAAAGGTCAACAGGGCTTAGCCCCAAAGAGCACCCTTGTGTCTCGTCTTCTTATTTGAGACAGACCTCGGCCTGAGCCTAAAGTGATTTTCCCAAATTAGTGACGTCACTACCCAGCATCTCTATCCATCACTCTGGTTCCACATCATTTTCCAAAAAGGTTACTTTATCACAATCTATTTCCGCTATCAACAAACAAACTGGCAGGCTATGTGGCTGAAAACACAATCATACCCCAGCGTACCGATGTCCATGCGATCCAAATATTTCATCAGCTCGCGCTCGCCCACGAAGTAGTCCTCACCAGGCATGCCTTTCTTGTTCTTGCCTGGGTTGCCTGGCCTGATATAGAATGAGTCGTAAGATAGACCCGTAGCTATGGCGGACTGGCTAGCTAACCAGGCAATGGACAGCAAACGGAGTATTATGGTGGCCTTTGAATCAGGACTGGAGGGGCATATGCTCTACCAGGGAGAATGGACGGCGACGTGGCACAATGGAAGACAGCGCGACCAACTCCAACGGAGATCTAACAAACTGAACAGAATTGACGAAGATAGCGAGACAGCCATCTTCAACACTGAGCAGGACGACTTACCCTGTTTCAGACTGGATGTTAGAATTCACTCATTAAGAGAAGTAACACAATATGCCAGCCTATTAAAAAATAGGATATACCGTAGCAGGTTTCGAAAACCAGTCTTCGCGTGTTAGCTCTCTTCATCGAGCCTGAAACGCCATACTTTGCGGGGTGGATGCGGCCGGGGGGGAATTCTAGAATGAGCCCCAAATGGATGGCGCGCAAAAGTACCTCCAATCATTTATCACATTATGTGTACCACACCGACCTCTGTGGGATCTTATTTTCTGAAAAACAAAGTTCAATCTAGCTGGACGCCCTATGCAATTCAGTGCAAGTGCGCAGAGGATGAAGAAACCAATTCCTAATTGACTTAAAATTTGTAAGGGGTCATACAATGAAAGGATTGTGCTGGTAGTGCAAAATAAAAAGAAATGTTTACAAACGGGTACTCTATTTGGGAAAACTCATTATAGTGGATGGGAAATGTATCGGTAAGCGATATAATACCTTTCACAACGAGAAATCTCACGGAATTTTCTGTTTTCCTTTAATTGATGTTTTCGGATAGGGAATCGGTCACAAAACCTCACAATGAAGAAA
>JAIKVB010001417.1:0-13051 GCA_024679045.1 Phytophthora brassicae
TGTTCTTGCTAATAAATCTAAGTACCTTAAAACTGTCTAAAGACGCACCCCTTATAATCACCAGTCCCTTAATGGAAGGAGCTGAGACCACGTGTCTTCCATAAGTACGAACCGTACTTATGCTCGGCGATGTGTGTCCCAGTAACTTTGGGGTGGCCACTCCAGAATAAGGTTATAACCTATGAGGTAAACACCTCAATATGTGGATACACCAGACTGGTCATATCTGGGCCAGGCCTCGTATCACCTTCCAATACCCAAACGGGAAACACCGTTACGACGGAAATTTCTTGGAGGGGGAATTCTGCGAAACACACGCACTCGGTGCCGAGTGTCATTCCTGAAAACACCTCGCACAGCACACGTAATTCAAACGGAAATGGCTCCAACGAAGAAGGCCCATAGCCCAAAGGCAGAGAAGATCCCACCCGAGACCGCCAGCCCGAAGGGCAACCCCAAGAAGCCATCAAGACTCCTGTCGCAACTGCTAGCCCCAAGGGCACATCGAAGGAAGCCACAAAGGCACTTACCGCAACCACCTGATCTATGAGCACGACCAAAGAAGCCACGATGATAAGACCCCACGGGCCGCCAAATCGAAGACTGATCTGGCGGAAGCTGACCCCGGGTTTTCTATAGCCAAGAAGACACAAAGCAATACACCTTCCGCAGGAAAGACGACGCCCAAGGGGAAAAGCTCCTAGTCGAAGACCAGTGCGAAGCTACCAAAACCTAGAAGCCGAAAGACCCTGCAAATGGTGCCTATGAGCAAGCTTACAAGAAACGGTGACCCCCCAGCCCGTATCGGGACTCACTAAAGTCGGATAGTAAATACGATACAGACGAATGCTGTATTCTCCCTACTCCCGTGCTTCATCAGTCCGAAGACGAGGAGGAAGCGGCTTATTGAAAGCCGCCTGTGGAGTTGCGAAGGCTAACGATGTCGCATCGAAGTCGGATACGGAGAAAGACGTCCCGACTGAGGCACCAAAAGGGTCTACCGCGAAACCGCTAACGAATCTCTCTACGAGGCGCTGAAGCGTGTACGAGGAACGCGCAAAGCTGAAAGTAAGGTCAACGAGGTTGACCAAGTCGACTACGAGGAGTCTGAAGACGAAGAGAAGCCGAAGGTCGCTTCACCGCAGCTCTCAGGGCAACAACGAGTCATTCATTCTGGCAGTCCTGCCACACCTCGCAGCAAAGCTGCTGTTGTGCGCGAGAAGAGCAAGGAAGACGCTGTGCGAGAGGAACTGCTCCAGGGAGGGGCTCTACGCCTGCCGAACCGGCCGCTCCGGCATCCTTAACGATGATCATCTGTGGAAGAAGGTGTAGACCGAAGCCAGCTACACCATTCAAGTCGAGGACATATGTCCGAAGGTTCGGACGTCCCTCGAGTTCCGTTGAGCGAGGTCGTAAGCGAGAACATGAGTCAACGGCTCCTCTAACCTGAGACCAGTTGCTGGCATGCATGGTGTGGACCCCTCAGGTATATGCCGCGTATCTTCAGCTCAGTCGTCAACCAGGAAAGCCGGCGCCCAGCTGTGACGAGTGTCCCGTAGTCCTCGCAGAGGACACTCCGGTCCACCGTGATGCACACACATGAGTATCACTTCAATGCTTGGCGCCAGAATTTGGGCTACCCTTTGCCGCATCGGCTGGATTGGCTCGCCATGAGACGACTTTGTTTTCGCGCTGCGAATTTGATAGATGATGGCCGTTGGGATCAACGTAATGACCAACGGTGTATCCCCACCCCGCAAGTTATCCTCGAGGAGGTGATATCCAAGGTGCAGAAATCCAGACAGTCCCAGCCCATAGACCCAAAAGAGTTCTAGGGTCGGTTAGCGCCGACCGGCTCTGTGGGAGCGCTTGTAAGCGGCCACGAGATCAGCGCAGTTCTCGACTTTCCGGCTACCACGTAGTCTCGGAGGACGGATAGCCGCACCACTCCACCAGAAATTGGTCGGCGCCCGCGCAGCATCCATTTCTAGAATAAATTATTGGCTGATAATGCTGCCTCGCGCTACTATATTCCCGTTCTGAAAAAGAATATTTAGGAACCCGACTCTGTTTGGGCGGAATCTTAGCTATTATTAGACCTGGGCATCGGCTCGGTTAACCGGTTCAAATTTTCGGTTAACCGGCTAATCGGCTAACCGGTTTCTGAAAATTGGAGCCGATTAACCACGGGTTAACCGGTTGACTTTAAGTGATAGCGATTTGGAGGGGTTTTCTTGTGTCGCTCATTCACTGTTCACACAGAGATAGCCCCCGTGTCCACCTGCCACGTCGCACGGCTGCAGGTCACCGACATTATCTGACAGCGGGCGGTTTGCTCGTCCGCATCGCTCAAGCATATCAAATGAGCACTTGGATGAAAACATGCTTTTCAGGTCGTGGAATAAATAATGTGTTAGCGGGGTCTACACGAGCTTCACGTTCCGCTCGTCGGGTCAGCATCCCTGATAGCGGGGTACGTGTATTCATATTTGAATCAAATCAATCGAACACTTGGAAAAATGAGAAATCTGTCACATGGTGTTTGTATGGGTGTTTGTGTGGTCTACACCAGCTCCGAGTTTCGGATAAATAGCAATTAACCGGTAATTTTTCGGTTAACTGGGCTGCCAATTTTTTTGAGCCGGTTAACCGTTAGCTGAACCGCGCCCAGGTCTAGCTATTATAGTGCACTATATCAGTTCATTCGCACGTAATAGATACGTTGGCGGCATCATACAGTTCTGCAAGTTATTCGTTGTGGTATGTTCTTTATTGAAGCAGAAGACTGCAGCTGGGCGAATACCGTAGCACATCGCATCGGTACCGGTACCGGTGGTACCGGCGGTACCCGTTCTTTAAAAGCGTCGCTAAGTCGCCTAAATAGCGCTTAATCGTACTTCTTTTTGATTAAGTATACCAGAACAATGGATCATTTATGGGTACAGTATGTATTTATATCAGTTTCACGCTACTAAATCCATTTTGTACTCGCAATGAAGAACCTACTGCAGCTCTCGGGTGCGTCTTCCTGTCCAATTCATCGCCTATGTTGCCTTGATTCTAATTATCTGCTTTTTCATTTTCCAGTGGTGCTGCTAGCCGTGGCCCTGGTACCGCTCACATGGTACACGACTCTAATGCCCCACTGGCTGGTCCAGTCTGGCGAGCGCAATGAAACAATCTACTACTCGCAGGGAATGGGTATTTGGCTCAACTTCACAGAACACGTAGGTGACCCAAAATTCGATCCCGGGAATTCTTTATGGGTCCCTCCTCAAGAAAGTGGGGTCCATACCTACAGTGCTCAGTGGTACGACACTTTGTTTTTTTGCGCACTTTGAACCCAAATATCATCTTATTTGTGTCATGTATCTTGTTTCTAGTGCTGCACAGACGCAATTTTGTGCTGAAGCGGTAGGGGAACTGCACAAACAGTATTGCCAAGTGATGGAAGTGTATTGTGGCACGGCCATGACTTTTTTGCAGCTTCTCATGTCGGTGATGGCTGGATTTGCTGTCGTTGTACTGGTTTGGGCCGTGCATTTGATCACCACGACCCATTGTACCGTTGCAGACAAGTACTTGATGCATTTGTGCGTGTTTAATGGTGTGGGTTGTCTGGTGTCGGCAATGATCTGGTATTTTTTCGTCTTCCGGCTTCTCATCGACTCGACGTTCTACAAGGACCAGTTCAATCGCTGCTCGGAAAATGATTCCGGTCGAGCATGCTGGCAAATTGGCCTTTGTATCTATTTCCTCATTGCTGGTGGCGTACTGTATCCGATGCTAGCGGTGGTGGTGATTTCTCACGTGACCAACAAGTTTCGACGCTTCCAACGATTACTACGGCGGATGTATGAGACCGCTGCAGTTGTGGATGTGCCGGCACCAGTTGTCGATATGAAGTCACAAGTTTTATCTGGTAGAAGAAATAAGACCATGGATACGGCTGAGTTAGCGCTGAATGTGGAGGAATATCTTGAGACGACCAAGCTGGCACCATTGAAGAAGCACCCATCTGCTGTATTATCACGAGATGTCTCCAGGGAAGACAGCGATGTTGAAGGGCAAAAGGACAGCGGCGTGGACTTAAAACCACACGCTCAAGTGTGATAAACTACGTTTTAGTATAGGTTAGAAGATGTAAATGCTTCCGATTTGCTGAGGTCTATAGAACATTTTATTAAACGGATGTTGTAGCACGTTAGACTTAAATTAAAAGTCGTCCCAGTTGCCCACAGGTTTGTGCTCATTCCAGGAATCGAAGTCGGTAAGCTCTTTCTTGGTGACTTTGGGGAAATACCTCGTGTCGATTTCGCTCGTGACGTCTGGTATCCATGGAGTTCGCATTGTCCGCTGCGTAAACGAATCCCAGTCAAATTTGGCGAACCACTTCTCCTTCCGGACATCCAGCAGTGAACCTGCTATCATAGATGCTCTTTTTTCTGGTTGACGCTGAAGTAACGCGAGGACTGTCGATTTCCAGTCCGGGTCACAGTCTGGAGGGAATAAAATGTAGCCATGTAGAATGTTTCGACAGACAGCAAGATGGTCTTCGTCGGGTGACGAGAAGGGCGAGTCTCCTACAATCATTTCGTAGACAAGAACACCGAGACCCCAACAATCCACTGCCATACTGTGTCCAATGCCGAGAATGATTTCCGGAGCCAGGTATTCTGGTGTGCCGCACAATGTGTACGTCTTGCCGGTCAGTTTCTTGGCGAACCCGAAGTCCACGAGCTTTGCGTAGCCACTCGAATCCAGCAAAATGTTCTCAGGTTTCAAGTCGCGATAGAGAATGTTGTGTTCATGGAGATACTCGAGTGCCTTGATGCAGCAGGCAGTGTAGAATCGAGTATCAGGCTGCGAGAGCAAAACTGGTAGCCCTTTGGGGGTCACAATGCGTCGGAAAAGCTCTCCACCGACCAAAAGTTCGGTTACAAAGTAAATCTTCTTTTCGTCTTGGAGAGTGGCGTAACATTTGAGAAGGAATTGGGAATCAATTTGACGCAGCAAGTTCTTCTCACTATAGATGTGATGCGTCTGCCGCAGTTTCTCCAAGCGTGACTTCCAGAGCTCCTTCACAGCT
The DNA here is from genome assembly GCA_024679045.1 of Phytophthora brassicae. NCBI lineage: Eukaryota > Oomycota > Peronosporomycetes > Peronosporales > Peronosporaceae > Phytophthora > Phytophthora brassicae. The sequence continues at coordinate 5,090 of JAIKVB010001417.1, forward strand.
ACAAATCGCCCGGAAGGTACGTGTTCCGCCATATGCACCACGCCAAAAGACCCCATTCCTATTGCGCAAATGTACTTCAAACTAGACAACGTGATACTGTGCGCGAAAAGCTTGTCGCTGCTGACGAGCTCTTTTTGTCTTGCTAGATCGTGTAAGTCGTCTTTGACAGTCGCAAAGATATTGTCGAAGTCGCGGCTGGTGAGTGCAAAACATTCCACTTTGGTACATGCAACAATCGATGCTGGTTGACAACGTCGGTCTAAAATGGCCAACTCACCAAAGGTGTCTCCAGGTAGAATACGAGCAACTTCTAGTGGTGGCGGTGATGGAAGCTCCAGGCCACTGTTTAAGGAACAAGTTTTGTGAATTGGAGAAGGGGGATTGGACACTGAGGAAGCTGTTGAAGATGACCGGGACTTGGGCTGCTGTAGCATTTTCGCTTCTCCCTCCTTTAGTATGTAAAAGGTGTCTCCGTCGTCGCCCTCGTTGAGAATTGTTTCGTTGGGCTCAAAGTGAACGATACGAGCCGAATCTAGCAGTTTCTTCTTGAGTGCGTACGGAACCTTCTTCATCACAGTGATACTATCCAACGTACGCAACATTCGATTGTAGTCTAACACTTGTTGCAGAGGACCCAATAATGAGGTGAAGGTTGTCTGGTCAAGAGCAATCACACGAACTTCAGTCTGGGCGACGACAGTGGCAGATCGAGGCTCTGCTGACAACAAAGCGCGTTCTCCAAAGTAGTCTCCCTCTTTCAATTCGACTTTTCCAATAGAAACGCTGCCGCTTCCAATGTCAGTACAGACAACAGTACCTGCTTGGATCATGTACATGACACATCCAGGCTCTCCTTTGTGAACAATGGTATCGCCTGGATGGTACTGCAACGAGTAAACCGACGCTGCCACCACCTCCAATTGTTCGGACGTTAAGCTACTCAGTAGTTTGACCTTTTTCAGCGCATCCAGAGAGTTTTGATACGTTTCGAGGGATCGCTGAGCTGCAGTATACCTGAAGTACTTTCCTGGAAGTGCAAATAGTGAACCAGAAGCTTTCGAGTCAGAGATGACGGTGGCTGTACGCTTCGCTCGGTAAATCAACCCGAGCTCCCCAAATGTCGAGCCAACGACGAGGCGGTTTATCGTATGGCCATTGTTTGCTACTACATCGAACCGACCGGAGCGAACGACGTAGAACTTGTCGCCAATATCCCCCTCTTTAATCACAGTCTCACCAGCTTTCACCTCCTGGACGAACATGCACGTTGCTAGTGATTGAAGTTGCTCAGTCTGCATACAAGAGAAGATCACGTTTCCTCTTAGCGCAGCTACTACAGCCTCTTGCTCTTCTGGACGAAGCTGGGGTCTATCACTTGAGCCACCTTGCTGGATTAACAGCGTCACTTCCTCACTATCTACGACATCAAATCCAGCCGAGTCGCGAATATTCGGTCGACGGAAACGACCCATCTCTGATAAGACACCTTCGTGCACTTGAGCCACACTCGGTGTCGTTGCGAAGTGCAAAGACTGCGAAGACGATGCTTCACTTGAATCGGGGTTCTCTTCGGCTACATGTCGTTGCACGGAGCTCACACAGCCCATTGTCAGCTAATGAAGAAGGCGGAAGTTATCGTTATGCTGTCACAGTATATACACGGGGGAGCTGGAAATTCGGCAATGAATATCAGAGCTAGACTCAATATAACAATGAAAACCATCGTTGTCAAGGCCACCGAGCCATTGACGAGTCCAACGTGAATCCGTTTCAAGATGTCTCTATTTCTAGTGGGGTGGTAACATCGCATCGAGGTGTCTCGTCGCATTGACTGGGCCGTTCCGATCCTAACAAGTGAGGAGGTGAGTTTCTCCCATCAAGACGGCTAGATTTCTGGATCATGCATCGCCTGGGTGTGCGTCACGCGGAGGTGGCTGTGATCAGCGACGAACTGATCAAAAAAGTGGCCTGCGCAGATGTAGACCCAGCTAACAACAACGCTATCAATGAGGCTGACCAAAGTGTGGACTTTATCAAGCTCAAGACGCTTTCACTCTCGTTTCAGAACATATTTAAGATGGAAAACCTCGAAACACTGCGGCATCTTGTAAAACTGCAGCTCGACAACAACGTCCTGCAAGAAATTGATGGTATTGGCCACCTCGTGCAGCTTGAATGGCTCGATCTGTCGTTCAACAACATTTCCAGTATCAAAGGACTCGAGAACCTTGTGAAGCTCACAGACTTGAGTTTGTACAGTAATTGCATCTCGAAACTCGAAAATCTCGACTCACTCAAGGAGCTTCAGGTAAGGAAAAAATACAAATATTGGGCGATGCTGGTACCGCTTACATTTCTTTTGTCGGCAGGTTTTATCAATAGGCAACAACGTACTGCCGTCCACAGAAGGGCTGCTATACTTGAAGTGCCTTGAGAAATTACGAGTGCTCAACTTGAATGGTAATCCAGTTTGCTCCGATCCGGAATATCGACCGTAAGTTATTGTTAGTGTTAATAGTATTGTTCAGGACTCACACATTACTGTATTTGCTCGTAGCTTTCTTCTAGCCCATCTAGAAAAGCTTCAGTATCTGGACTATCATGAGTATTATTCAGGACTCACGCATTACTGTATTTGCTCGTAGCTTTCTTCTAGCCCATCTAGAAAAGCTTCAGTATCTGGACTATGCGCTTGTGGATGAAAACGAAACAGTTCAAGCTCGTGAGCAGTACCAGGACGAACTGGAAGAACTGAAGGAAGTAAAAGCAATCGAAGATGCTGCACTGGCAAGAGAAGCTGACCAACAAAAGTACTTGGGTATGCTGAAGGATGCAAACGTGATTGTTCTCGAGGTGCCCGATTATCAATTTATTGTGCTTGATTTGGCTGCATCGTACAGTGAACTCACTTGTGGTTTGATAGACTTTGCTGACCGACATGTTCAAGGAAGACACAGAGATGAACAAAATTGAGGTATTACCTGGCCTGCGTAACATCATTGACGATTACACAGAGAAAGCCAAGACAGCGGCAGAAGATGTGAAGCTCGTTTTACTGGAGAAACATTCGGGGCTGACGAAAGAGGTGGATGGATTCAAAGTGACGTACGAGAAACTACAGGCTGACGCTCAAGAAGCAAGCATTCAAGCTGTAGAGAATCATCGTCGGTCAGCTAAGCAGCTTCTAAAGCAAGCTGCGGCTGCCCATAGCACTTCAACGTCAGATGCAGACGGATCCGGATCGTCAGTAAGTCTTCAACTTCTTCACGATGCTGAGGTTTCCAGTGAAAAACTCCACCACGAGCTCATGAATCTCGAGTCAGATGTAGTGGAGACGGCACAGGAGCTAATTACTGCTATGGAGAGCTCTATCGAGGCAGTAGGATTGGAAGCCCGAGATATCACGACTGAGCATTTCCGAACAATTGAAGTGCTCGAGAACAACTTCTTCGAGAATGTCAGCCAGTTAGCCGTCGCATTACTCGAGCGAATGGCGTCGGATGACGGTGAAGACGACGATTATCTGACGGACGAGTGCCGCGCCATCCTGAACGACCGCGATGCGCTGAACAATGCCATCAATGGGTCACACGACATCCACATTGGTAAACTGCTTTCTCAGGAAGATGCTATGCGAGAACAAAGTATCGCCAAGGTAGCTGAGGTCGTCAAAAGTGCCAAAGAGCAGGAATGGATTCGTAACCGTGCTCGAATTGCTGAGGTGCTACATCTCAAGGAGAAACACTGGGCTGAAATCAACAGAATACGTGACGAGATGAATCGCGTAGACGAAGAGTTCTACTAGAGCTCACATAACGGTCGAAATGATAGCACACCAAGTGAAAGTTAAGCGCTCTGTCCAAACCTTTTTTCATCGAAGAATGAACAAACTCTTCAGTTCCAGCTGAAAACAGCACGCAGCACAAGGGATCAGTAAAAAAAATCAACGTTGTAGAGAATTTGAGTCTGCTTTCCAACAGTCAAAGCGACACACAATTCGGTGTCGTTCTGATCACCGTCTATCAACATCATCTAAGCTGACTTGACGTCAGTGTGCGCGGAAACCACACAGCCAGGCACCTTAAGGAACGAGTCAAACTCGTACTTGACGTCCTTCGGGCAGCAGCTCCAGTACTTGCTGGCGTCGTGGAACACGGGCGCACCGGCGTGGTGTCTACACGATGTCTCGGCATTATCCGCCACAACATACTCCTGCTGGCAACCAAAGTTAACGCAGGTTGCCTTGCCGTCGGTACGCTTGGGAGCCGGGGCCTGCTGGCTGTCTTTAGCCGCCGAAACAGCCGTCACGGCGTCCGGGTTCTTCTCGTTGTAGTCGTCAATCGACTTAAGCGGAGCAGCAGGCGGGGGCGTACTACCAGTAGAGCTGGCTGCGCTCTCGGCTGCCGCCACCGTAGGCGACGCTGCAAACTGCGAGTTCGGCCCTACCGCCGAGTGGCGACCCACAATACACGGCTCGATCTTCTCGAAGTCGTCCCAGTCGTACACCATCTTGGACGAGCAACATTGCCAGCCCTTCTTCATGTCGTGGAAGAGTGGTGGTAGACTGTGGTGGCGACACGCCTGATCGCTGTTCTCCTCCTCCTGAAACTTCTTCTGACATCCGTGATTCTTGCACTGCAGCAGCTTCTTGTCCTCCGCAGCAGCCGTCACTTTCTCTACAGGAAAAAAAGAGAGAAAATGAGCACTAAATAATAAACAAAGTCTACTAAAAGGCAGGTCGTACTTTCGACCCGTACGGGCTTGAGCGTGGACGCGCCGGCCTTCAGGAACACGTCGTCGTACTTTTGCACCGCCGTATGCAGCAGCTCGTCACCGAACAACAGCGCGTTTCCCTTCTTCTCCAAGTGCATCCGAGCGGCGTCCAGTACATTTTCCGGTTTCTTGTTGTTGTAGTGCTCCACAAAGAACTGAGGCAAACATTTTTTAGCTACAAACAAAACCTATTTTCCAGAATATTTCCATGCCCCACCTCCTTGAGGTAGTCCACTGAGTGACCCGCCCACTTGGACGGCAGCGTCATCTTGAGCGTCAACGTCTGCGCCTCGCTACCCTCGTCATAGTGCATGTACACCTTCTTGGGTACGGCGCCCTCGATCTTAGCCGGTGTCGTCATCGTCCACTAAAAAGCAAAAATTGGCAAGTGAGTGTCAATGCTGTATCACAGGTCTGTCGTGTAAACTACAAAAAGCATGGTACAGATTACGACGTCGTCACACCAATTCGTCGTAATCTGTAATGAAAAGCCCACAATTTTTCAATAACTTCAATTTTCAAAAAGAGAAGCGCGCGCCTTTTTTCAAGGTAAGGAAACCATTCCGCATTCTAGAGTCGTGTAATGAAAAGCCCACAACTTTTCAATAACTTCACTTTTCAAAAAGAGAAGCGCGCGCCTTTTTTCAAGGTAAGGAAACCATTCCGCATTCTAGAGTCGCGCTCTGACGCTCTGTATGCGTACATAGGGCCCTGAAGGACGGATGGCCGTGATGATGGAGCTGCGCAGACGCCTCATGCAGCCGGAGAGCGAGTGGCAGGACAAGTGCGCGGCCTTCACGGAGCTGCGCCAGTTGCTGCGCGATTTTAAACAGCCGCAGGACATAGGACAAATGAAGCAGGACGCAACCAACGACATGCTTTCTCTCTTCTCATCTGAGAAGCTGCAGGCTCTGACACAGCCGTTTCGCTTCACAATCACGGACCTACGCTCGACGGTCGTGAAGGAGGCGAGTGCGACGCTGGCGCTGATAGCGCGGACGCTGGGATCTGTGAGGTGCAAAATCCTGGTGCGGGATTTATTTCCGACGCTGCTGGAGGCCAGAGGAGGCTCCAATAAGGTGGGAATGCACTGTTAGGACCCCTTTTGTGGTCCATATAGGTGACGACGGTTCTTGGATGTAGGTTAATACTGCGGCAGTGCACAGCTGCATCGAAGCTGTCGTGGACGCTGTTCCGAGTCGCTTTGTGCTTGCGCCGGTGCTGCAAGTGCTGGAAGTATGAGAGAACACCAGTGATCGTGACTGGGGTTGATTGCTGACGTGTCTGGCGTTGCGATGAAAGAAATCGAGATGTACGAGAGAGCTGCATTCACTACATGTTAATGGCGTTAGGAAATTGGAACAATGCAGTGCTGGAAAGGTTTCGCTTGCCACTTCAGCAGACAATTGCAGTAAGAGAGAGAGATTAGGATTTGGTACTTCTTGGACGCTAACGTTTTTCGTGTGGTTGCAGACGTCGCTAAGCGAAGCGTCACCGAAAGTGCGGGAAAAAGCACGTGACTGCTATTGGTAAGTCGTTCTGGTAAGAGGTAGTTGTCTCGCTAATCTAATTTCCGATGGCTTGTATTTTTCAACAGGAAATACGTCTCTTTATGGCCTGACGAGCGTGAAAGGTAAATAGGGTTGCTTGTATTTGGTTATAAACTGCGGATATTGACATATTGTTGCTGCCGCTATGTCTAGGATAAATGCGCTGCTAGCTGACGAGGTTAAAAAGCACTTGAAGCGATCACGCAATGAAGCTGGCATGAAATTATCTACCCAGGTAACTTTATTGTTAAAAGTTTTATTTCTTCGGAAGCTAGTTGCTAATTGCTTCCCGCCTGTGATACTATCATATAGCCTGCCAAGCGAAGGCATCTAACAACGATTACAAACACTGTTCCGTCGAAAAGCGCACCAAACAGTGTGCTCGTTAGAACGAGTGCACCATCCAGCCATCGGTTCAAAAAGAAGCCGATTTTGCGAGGCGGACAGTCTCAAACGCCAGATGAGAAGATTTTTTCTTTAGCAACTCGAACACCATCATCACCTGCATCACAACCGAGCCGAATTCCGTCTACACCAACATCTACATTAAGGAAACCTCGAAGAGGGAAAAGTCCTTCTCGGATCCCAACTCCGCCGCATTTGACCAGAGCAAGATCGACACGGGAACCGGGATCGACGAATAGTCAACGAGACACTCAATCGTATTTTGAAACTAAGTTTGCTCAGCTCCAGGAAGAAAAAGATACTTTCGCTAAAAAGATTGAAGTCCAGAGGCAGGAGCTGCAGCGTTTGCAAGAACAGGTTCAGATGATGACTGAGGAAAGACAAGTGAGTCGATCACGCAACAAAGAAGCAATAGCGGCTACGATGGCAGCACACGCCGAAGAAACCGTCACACAACAGGAGATTCAGTATCAACTTGCCGATCAGGTAGCACATCAAGAAGATGAACTGGACAAACTCCGCGACCAATTAACTTCAGCGTCTTCAACCGCACATCACAGCCAACAAGATGCGACATACTTTGCACCATTACACGACAAGGATAACCAATTGCAGAGCGCAAAAAATGCGCTGGATGCGGCGAAGGCTGAGTCCGGCGACGAGGTGAGAGTCCTCCACAGCGAAAAGAGCGCGTTAGAGGAGCGTTTATCGTCGCTGACCACGGAGCTGGAAGAGCTTCAGACGCAGCAAAGTGCTGCGGTGGCCGCACTGGAGGAGGAGAAGCGCGTGCTGTCGAACGAGGTGTCCGCGTTGAAGAGCGGGAAGTCGGAGGCAGTGGCGCGATGCAGCGAGAAGGATGAGCGTATGGCTCAACTGGAAAGCGAGGTGTCTTCACTTGTTGAACGGCTGCAGGCCGCAACAACGCAGCTGGAGGCGTCGAGGGCCGAGTCCAGCGACGAAGTGAGAGTCCTCCACAGCGAAAAGAGTGCGTTGGAGGAGCGTTTGTCGTCGCTGACCACATAGCTGGAAGAGCTTCAGACGTAGCAAAGTGCTGCGGTGGCCGCACTGGAGGAGGAGAAGCGCGTGCTGTCGAACGAGATGTCCGGCCGCAACAACGCAGCTGGAGGCGTCGAGGGCCGAGTCCAGCGACGAGGTGAGAGTCCTCCACAGCGAAAAGAGTGCGTTGGAGGAGCGTTTGTCGTCGCTGACCACGGAGCTGGAAGAGCTTCAGACG
>JAIKVB010001418.1:0-13009 GCA_024679045.1 Phytophthora brassicae
TCTACGCTTCCTCGCATCTATAGTGTACGCTACATAACGGACACACCTGGCCCGTTATATGGGTGGATTGTACGCGACTGGAAGTTTTATACCCATCCAAATAACATGAAACTTTTTAAGTCTCCGATCGGATTGACGTACGTAGTGGCGGCCTTCCTAACCAACTGATTGTCCTGCGTGCGACGCCGAAAGCAAACCAGTAAATATTTCCGGTGCAAACTTCCAACTCTGGAAATTTACCTTGCTGATCTGCATGAAGAAGGTGTGGACGAGCACGACTATCCGTATGACGACTTTGAAGATTTTTTCGACGATTAATCAGATATGTCGAGTGAGTCGGACAGTGATTCTACTTACAGTATTAGTAGCAGTGACAGGGATAGTAATAGTGAAGCTGAGCGAGATGTTGAACACGGCGAATGAAAAATGAGAAATCGTTTGACTGGGAATTTACAAGGAGCGTAAATAACAACAGATAAAATTATGGCGGTGCTACCTCTCGCATTGATGCAACACAAGGAGCGTAAATAACAACAGATAAAATTATGGCGGTGCTACCTCTCGCATTGATGCAACGTTTGTCCTTTGTAGAGGGATCCACTGTTGAGGCATTAGGTGTTCGACTCAATTGAAATCTGATTTCTTACTGCGTGTTAATATCCAACTTTTCGGGGGTTATTGAAGCTGTCAGAGTTGATGGTGTTCGAGTCGGTGGGGCTGACCGCAGTTTCAGGTGTTCTGCTGTTCACGTTGGTGGGGCTGGTATCATGCGAAATGACCGAGGTGCCGAGCGACTTTGCAAACGCTTGCATAGCGACGGCTAGCCATTGAGCCACTTGCTGCTGCGACCGAACCTGCTGCTCTTGAAGCTCAACAACTCGGGTTTGCATGCGTTCCTCATGGTCGAGACGCTCACGGGTTTCACATTCCCTGCGCGTCTCATATGCTTCCGTCAGATTACGCAGAAACTCCAGTGGATTTGAGCACTTTTTACCCGCCTTTTGCGTCGACTTTTTCGACTTCTCGCACTTTAACGCAGCATCCCGAATGGTTTCCCCACCAAGCGATCAGCTTCTTCTTTTTTGTTCCGAATTTCGGCGCGTTCTGCTTTTGACGCATCTTCGTCTCTCTTTAGCTCAATTTAGCGGGTGAGAGGTGCCTCCAGCTCGATTTTGTCCGCTGTTTCTTTAGTTCACGACCTGCAAAAAAACAATTATATTCATGTTTTGAATACCGACAGCTGCATACGTACCAGAAAGCGACCGCTAGCTTCCGGTGCTTTTTTTAACCAGCAACTCAAGGTGCTTGCGCAACCCATCCGGCGTCATCTGGCGGTGGAGCACCTCGCTCATTCGTATCGTGACGCATACCCACCACTCCGTCTTTGATTCGCATTTGCGATCGAATAGACCGCCGTCTCCAAGCACCTCTTCCAGAACCAGGTAATCCTGCTTTGTCGTCAAGACACTCGACGCTTGGTTGTTTCAGTAGATGGTTACAGCTCGACATCCGCGCAGCTGTCGTCCTCGGACTTGTCCTCTATCACCGACGTATCCGACAGCAAGTCCCCCACGATTAACATGACCTGTTTGTCCTTTGCTGGTGCACAAGTCTTTAACACCTTTGTAGTGACAGACTTCTTTTCACAAGCCTTGGACGCCTTGGCAGAAGCAGGCTTCTTTTCACGAGGTTTTGATGTGTTAGTAGCAGCAGGCTTCCAAAAGCTTGCGCAGCACCAGGAGTGAAGTCTGTAGCAATGGCAAAAGCGCGTTTCTTTTAGGGGGTTGATTTTCTTCATAAGCCACGTTACCTAACAGGTCTGCAGACCTCTTGCTTACAACAGACACAATCTTAGCAGCACAATGCGCCTGAGGTACGTTGTGGGCATGCAAGCGGAAGGGGTTTTGGAGCGATCAGGGCGAGTCGACGAGTCTTCCATCTTGGTGGGACGGAGATGAAACTAAACATCAGCGGAAACACGGCTTCAACTTGATCTGTGGTGTAAAATTTTGAAAGTTTGTAGCAGCTTGCTCCTTGGAGCAACGAGCACCATCGGCAACTCCAAGGGGCGTGTCGTTTGGAGCAAAAGGTTACGTTTTACAGTAGACTTTTCGTTAAATTCGATTTTTAGCTCAGTAACCCTCAAATAGATCCATAAACTACAGTTCTCTATTAATCCATTGTGGTGTGTCCATACGTGTTAGGTATACATTTGCAATTGTAACGCTTTTCACTTTCTAAAGCCATGACATCGCTTCAAATAGTAAGCCCTACCTCGTGTCGTGTTTTCGAAAAAACGTTACCCGACTTTTTTTGTTATTATGGGCATGCACCTTTCGCAGGAAAAACCTCCCACGGCAGACGGGTCAAGTTCAACAATTTGGAGCCTCGCGTAATTTACCAACACAATAGTAGAAATGGGTATTTTTCATTTATTAGGTCATTTACCCTTACAAAATACAAGATAGTTAGCTTCAGAGCAAAAATATTGTTCAGCGTCTGCAGGAAGGAACATGGCAACCCGACATAGCGATTATTCTACTTCACCCTATTAATAACTGCTTGACAGGCCTTGTTCCGCATTCATGCTGTGGTCCACTGTGGATTTGGTTTGTGAGATGTTGACCAAAGAAGCGCTCCAGTGCGGACGCCACCCCGTGGACGCGGTGTCAATAGATAGCCTCCAACTCATTTTGTAGTTTAAAACGGCGGTGCGGCAATGTTTGAGCGGCTTCCTCCCAAGCCCATGGATTCGTGTTCTTTCTTTCGGCAATAGCCGTAAGATAAAATACGCCCGCTACTTCAACCCATTATAACAAACGTTTCCCGTTTCCAAATGACCTGTACAAATGGGTTGCTCCCATTGGTTGCCCATTACAACTAAATACCCATAATAACTAAAAAAGTCGGTATACTGGATGTATTTTAATTAAACGGGGGCTGGTCGCCATTTCAGAAGGTATCGATTATCGTTTTTATAGGGTTATTGTATTTTCTAAATGAAAAAAATGACGAAAATGAGGAGCTTTTGTTACTGATCGTATCTCCCGACTCGCGCCTCCGATTGTTTCGCTTCTTTCGGCGGAGAAAACACACAGTATTACTGTTTTAACTGATGCCAACAAAAGTTCATAAAGGATCGTAGGAGACACACGCTGACGTCATAAACCTTGTCCCACCGGTGGGACAAAAGCCCACCGGTAGGACAATTTGTGAGCTAAGGAACCTTAAGCTTTATCCCCCAATGAGGCTACCAATACATGTAGGCTTTTGATCCTACTACACCTTTGCCAATTCAAGCTTGCGGTAGTACAAATCAAAATCGTGTGTCCCATAAATAAGAAATATTTTGTTTTCGAAAAAAAGAATTTAGGCAATTAGTTCAGAGCAAAGTGGATTTACTCCAGAACAAATCCGCTGCATGTACTGTACATGTACTTGAACCTGGGGCGGAACTTCTGCGTGGAACTAAGTGTGAAACCTATGCATCGACCATTGGAACGCTGCAGCGACGCAGACAGAGAGATGCTACTGTTATGAAGGGGTTAAAAGTGCGACAGCGGAGGCCACTTTCGTCCGCATCTCCTTTCATCTTATTATCTTTTATTTTACATGTAATCGTCCTTGTCAGCGAACCCTGCGCGAGCCTTAAGCCGCATGGCATCTGACACACACCTTGGAGGGTCACCTGTCCCTCCACGCACACATTGTCGGCTCTACGGTGTCAGCTTTTTATGCGATATTCCTCGCACGGCCTCGTCACGACGTTCACGCGCCTGCTGCATCCTGCAACATACTGTATGACGGCTGTCTCTCATCTCGACTGCACGCGTCCGCGCTTCTCGAATGCGCACCACTACGACTTGTAATACGATAAGGGTATTCGCCGATAACCTCATGGGCACTTGAACCTTGAATTTGGGCATGCAGACTGCAAGTCCTTCCAGTTGCAGTTTGTCGCTCGCTTCTTAACCTTGAGTCTCCCTCTTGCACGAAAGCGCATGATGCCGTGGGGATACCGTTGCATCCAACAGTGAGCTTTCAGGCCCATGCGCCCCTCTGCACCCCCAGTCCCCGCCACCTAGCTTGCAGGACGTGCTTCAGGTCCCCGAGAAATGCTCATGGTCGGCGAGCATACAAAAGAGGGGGATTTGATCTTTGAACTGGACTAAATCCACATTGGTCTAAACTCGATGTTTAGAAAATATTTTTGAAAATTAGGTGTTACTTCACCTACTTCACACGATTTTGATTTGTACTACCGCGAGCTTGAATTGGCAAAGGTGTAGTAGGCTCACGTAAAACATAGTTTGTCGACCCCACAAGCAACCGCCAAGATCCAAAATTAGATCTTTGGCAAGCCAAGATAGCACTGAACCTCATAGCTAGTTTTGAGCTTTACCTGACGCCTTGAATATGGGAGTATTAATAGTGCAGGTCGGATCTCGCGTGATCGGTCAGTCTAAAACACACTTGACCAAGATTTGATGATCTTCAAGTTGCTTTAGTTTGAACTTTTTCTAGCAGTGCGCTCAGTTTTTATGATCACCAACTGTTTCTCTATACAAACCTCTATATACATATATATGTGCATGAGCCTGCTAGTAATAGTAGGCTTTGACCTTGGCAGAGGCTACGTACACCCGTCTCAAACCAGCCGCTTTGGAGGATACATACAGTACTAATATCAAGTCTAGCCAAGGTGTTACTAATTCTATCTTGGGATGGGCCTTCCCGCGAGGACGGATGTCATTCGAGGGAATGTCTTTGCTTTGCAAAGGCAGTCACTGCGCTCCTGCGATAAAAGATTTTAACTCCTGGCGAGTACAAGGCTCGGTTCGCTCGTGAGTTCGGCGCTGGGCCCACCTCCGCAAATACCGCGCGGCCCTGCTTCGCGGGCACCCTGCACGGGTTTGCTGTGGCTACGCGCGCTCGTACACGCTCACCTCCGTTCACCCGTCTCCCCGCCGTTTGTCTCAAGACAGGGTACGTAGCCACTCTCCTTTAACCTTGCTACTTGTGATGGTTTGGAGTTTCGAGGATTTAGAATCCTCAAAATGTTTTAAACATTCTAATCTTTCTTATCTAATCATAATGGATCTAAATTGCTCAACCCCCCCCCGCTTCATGATAAGTACGAATTGTCTACCTTCGTCCAAACTTCAACAAAACAGCCTTCCCGAAACTGACTACCGCGCGAGAGAGCCTTCTCTCTCACTCCACAAGATCCCGCAAGAGAGAAAGAAAGCGGGTGATGGCCGACCAAGTTGAGCACCAGAGCATGGCTGAACACTCACCTGACCGACAACCGACGACTCCACGCCATGTTCGTCGATCTCCACGCTTCGCTGCGCGACGCCTCTCAAACTTGACCGACGACGACATGGATGGCGCTCTCCTCGCGAGCGATCAGCGACTGAACCGCCAGTGTTTCGATCCCCCCGACTCGCCGGTCGGGTTTCATACTCCCCAATTGTTCAAGAACATGCCCCGCGTGACCGAGCTGCCCGAAAGCCTGGTCGCCCCACGCACATGATATGGAGCTACTTCATCAAGGTTGGTGGATCGTCGAAGCCACACGCCGAGTGTATTTACTGTGGCGTGCTGATTCGCAGTGCTCAACCTGGGAAGAACATGCAAAGTCATTTAAAGATCTGTACGGATGTTCCTGCGGCTGTCAAGCAACGCATCCACGAGATATATCCTGACGCTCAGCACCACCCCGATGCGTCTACTCTCCGAGGGCCTGCGTTGGCCAATGACGGGTTCATTGCTGAGAATGGAAGCATCCCTGTGGTGGCGCTTACAACGCTTCAGCAGCAGCAATTTAACGTGGCTTTGGCGACAATGTTCTATCTCTGCGCCCTACCATTTGCGGTCGTTGAATCAAATGCTTTTCGTGAGCTTTTTCGCCATTTAGCACCTGGAATCCGATTCCCATCGAGGCACACCTTGAGTGGAGATATGTTGCAGCGTGTACGTGATCAAATTCGTGACAGGGCAATTGCGCTTATACGACTGCAGAAATTTGTCACGATTGTGACCGATTCCTGGACAAATGTGAACCACTCGACCATCATGAACTTTATGGTCGTGGGTCCGGGGATGCCATCAGTCTTTTGGTCGTCGTTAGCAACTGGCACTTCATCCGAGACGGCGGAGTATTTGGCAGAGCACCTCGGCCGCGTCATTGACGAAGTTGAGCGAGAAACGGGGTCCGTAGTGGCCGGTGTGTTGACCGACAAAGCAAGCAACATGCGTGCGGCATGGGAGCTGTTGGAGAGTACTCGTCCCATCTTTGGAGGAGGCTGCGCTGCACACATGTTAAATTTATTGATTCAAGACGTGTGTGGAATGGATTTCTTCAAGACGGTTCACGCGAAGGCGCTAGATATTACGACGTACGTTCAGGACCATCACGCACTACTAAGTCAGTTTCATACTACGTTGCGCGATTCCACCAGTAGACATCGCCGTGCTTTGGTTGTGCCAGTTATTGTACTGGCCACTCGCATTGATACACCAAAATTTCGTCAGCCATAGATCACTCAATTTGAAAATATGCGCTACAAATAATACCATCTGAATCAGCAGAATCCATGCTATAAAATGAGCCAATCCGCATCTACGTTGAGCTTGTAGAACGGACATAAACCATTAAAAGCGAAGGGACACCCTCATTTTCGACGAGTAGTTTTGCTCCTCAGATATTTTCCTCAGATCTGAGCAGGGTTTGGTTTCGCAGAAGAGCTTTAAATTACAACTTGCCACTATTAATACTCATTATAATCAATAATTTTAGAACTATATATATATTTAAAAGTCCGTCTCCACCCCTTCCAGATACTCTTCCTCGACGTTCTGAACATGTCGGAACGCCTTCAGCCACGTCTTCGACGTGATCCCATCAATGCCTTGTTGGATCTTTGCCTTTAGCTCGGTCATAGTGTTGCATGGGTTTTTAGCAATCGGGTTCTTGATAGCAGCCCATATCAGCTCAATGGGCTGTAGCTCGGGATGATACGGAGGCGTAAAAAGCACCTTGTGGCCCCATTTAGATGCAATCCTTACCGTTTCGTAGTTTGGCTGCCCCCGTTTCTCTTCGACAAGCTGTTGTAGCACCTTTTTCTTCATTAGCATACTTGCCGGGACTCCGTGCTGTAAAAGCCAGTCGACATGGCTCTTCTTGTTTTTACTCTTTGCAGGGGCGGCATCAGGGTCACGCTTATGATACGTAGCCCGTCCATCATGATGTTGCAGCCGCCGTACTCGTTTGATAGCGTCTCGCATAACTGTCCGAACCACCTCTCAATCTTTTCGCTTGTAAAGTTCCCGTGGTAGTCGTCTGTAGCGGTGCTGGCAGCTTTGTCAGCTGCCCAAACTTTAACAGAATCCTTCACCCACTCCCCCCGGGTGCGAGCGTTGCCAGTGCGAGTAATAACTCCGCCTCCGATTATACAGAAGCGTCGTCCCTTCCCAGCCGGAAGCATACGTAGCATTTTAGGGATTTGCCACGTGCGCTGGGCGACATGGTGCAGGTTGCAGTATGATTCGTCTAGGTATACCCTGTCCTTTTAATGGTGCGCTTGTTAACATTAGAGCGCTTCTGTCGCAAATACTTGAGTCTGAATGCCGCGTTCGCCGCGTTGTCAGCGCGAATATCGCGTCGCTCGCCCACCTTGAATGAACAATTCATTGCTCGTAACGTACGTCGGACAGTGCGAGCCGAAATGCTGTCACCTGTCAGATCTTTTACCGTGTCAGCAATGTGCTGAGACGTGGCTGGCTTGCCGGTAATATTTCGTTCCGTAATGATTTGCTCGAATAAAATACCGTATTTTTGAACTGACTCCTTCAGTACAGCGGGAGGCTCGACCGGAGTCGCCGCATTCTCTTCCCGATCACGCTTGTTCTCGGCCGCGACAACGCGTGCGACTGTCGCCATACCAAAGCCTAGACACTGATGAACACGTAGCCGAACAGCTCGCTTGCTGGGGTCAAGTCCTCGTTGAGCTTCGTTAAGAAAATAGCGATGGGTACGCAGAATCAGGTTTTTTTCGACGACGGAAAGTGACTTCATGACGGCAGATTTTTAAAAGGGTACGCAGAATCAGGTTTTTTTCGACGACGGAAAGTGACTTCATGACGGCAGATTTTTAAAATGAAATGATTTTCTGTTTGTATGATCTGTGTGGAACGACGCTTACATTCCTGTACGGTAACTTTGTGTGGCTGCCCTGCGTCGAAAGTTAGGGTTAAAAGAAGAATTTCGTGTATCAATGTAAGTGGCCAGTACAATAGTACGCGATGGTATTCGCTGCATGCCTGGTTCGTGCGGGTACACGAGAACAAAAGTGTGCTGAAGAAGCATTTCACGGAGTCGCAGTTTGCTGACGTAGTAAAGAGATCAGCTTCGAGCAGGCCTGCTCAAGTGAAGCTCGCGCGAGTGAAAGCCTCAATTAGTGAGGCATCCTTTCGGAGAAAGCTGGAGCAAGTTATTGCATTTCTGGACCCGGTGATTGAAGCTCTTCGTGAGCTCGAGTCGGACAACTGCCCGACCTCGCGCGATTACACTCGGTTTCGCTGGCTTTTGAATCACCCCGTTTACGGCACCGACGAGGAGCAATCAGATCTTCAAGCAGCAATCACGCAGCTCATTGAAGCCCGGTGGGCTCGGGTTCACACCGACGCCACAGGGTTGGCATTTCTCCTGGACCCCCACACTTATCTCGACGATTTTGTCGACGCAGACGAAACGGATACCATGAAACAAGGATGTGATTTCGCTGATTGGAGTGGGATCCTGCAGGATCTTGGGTAACCAGAGCTGAGTTCAACGGTGCGATGTACCGTTTTGCTGGATATAAAAGGAGGGGAACGTCGTCAGTGATAAGGGACATTGAAGAAGTAGATGTCCGAGACTGGTGGTACTCGGATAAGAGAGATCATCCGCTGATGTGGGAGATCACTAAACGTGTGTTCGCTATCCCACCGTCTTCAGCCGCCAGTGAGCGCGTATGGAGCATCATGGACTTTATTCATTCGAAGAAGCGCAACCGATTGGCGAACGACAAGGTCAGTATGCTAGCTTACTTCTACGTGATTCACGACGTCGTCTCAAAGGAAGGAGCAGACGGGGCACGGATAAACTCGTTCCCAGAGAGTTCCGAGGCACTCCAGAGAGGATTGATTGGTCTGTGAGTGCAGGAGGTGGTACTGGAATCGGTGCAGTGAAAACGGTTAACAACAGATGAGCTCATCTCACCCAGGGGGCTAGCAGCGAGTGCATTTTCATTATTGCAGTCTAAAATTGTTTAGTAGTTTTGATCTATTTTGAGCAATTACGTAATTAATATTGCTTGAGCGAAACGTTTTAACTAATTTCGAAATAGCTTCCAAACCATCATACTTGCTACTGGTATGCTTTCGACCTGGGGGATAAAGATTAAATAGATATTAGTTATTTTACTAATAATAGTTATCATATATATATAGTAGTTTAAAAATTATGAATAACAGTTGCGTTTTCACCAACGCTCACCAACGAAAGTCTTCAGTACGAAATATACCACGCTAAATATGACTCTATTTCCAAAAAAAACCAGATGCTTTTAGAGATCTTGTCACGGTATAGGCCACACCAACACGCCGTGGTCCTTTGGCCTCTAAAGTATTCACCATAACGATTTCTGGTGAATACTTTAGAGGACAAAGGACCACGGCTAGTAAAACGACTTTGAAGAGTCGATGTCCAATTTTCACACGCCACATGAAAACCGTGGTGATTACTGTGACCACTGTAGTGATTGCGAATGTGGTCATCTTAGTTTCCACCCATTTTCAGTTCGTGGCAGTACCGGTACGGGAACGATACGATTTGGAAATAAAAATCTGCAATGAACTCTGTATTGATATGATATCTTAGGGGGATATGTACGGCATTTAGAGGCAGTGTATGAGTCTCGTAGTACACTTTGTTTCGTATTTCAACGCGTGAACTGTCCTTAGGAGAACACTAAAATCCAGCGACAAATTTGGGAACGAGATTGTTTTCGAGTGCAATTTGCTGACTTTCAAGTGCAATGCTTGTTTTATGCAAAACCGTCGGAAAACCAAGTGCTTTTGACACAAATCGGATAGTTGACCAAGTGCTCGTAGGCGTTCCATTCCTCTCCGTGAATTTATCTGGGTTTAGGCATTCGCCTAGTTACCCACCTGGCCCGGAGTCGTTACAGCAACACAAGGGGAGATGGGCAGTCAGGAGGGGTGGAAGGCAATCAGCTCGGCCAGCCGAAACAACGCCTGCGGTTTAAGGTGTCACGAAGGTTTAGTTAGGGACGGACAGACGGCGTAAAGAGAGCAGGAGTACTGGAGCTGTTTGCTAGGACTAACGCACCAATACTATGAATATGTAAACGAACATTAGTTAAGCGCTCAACTAGGGAAATTCGTGACTGAGCTCTCGCTTCTTTAGTTCTCCGTCCCTTCAACCAGCCCACCTTTACTCGATACCCCGCAGAGATGACCGTACACTCATCAAAGTACACTCAGTACCGTGTCTCTCGAACCGAGACTGGCAGGTTACCCTAACCGTTCCGAGTTTCTCTCGAAGGGACGGTTCTCTCTCAAGTCACTCGGGACAAAGGTCCGTGTGCGGAGCACGCGGTCTTTAACCCAGGACCAGCCAAGATAACAACTCGAGCAACGTAGGGTTGTTTTACTTTCCCAGGGTTTGTTTAGGGAGAGGCTGGGCGATATGTTTCATGTCGACTCCCCGATTTTTTTAGGATTTGAAAGACATGACATCCGTCCTGCAGTGGAACTGATTTTGTACTAACTCTTACAGGTTATAAGTTTATGCAGGTTTTTATCTTGATCATGGATGTCAAAGCAGACGGCAACAACAGATGTAAAGTGCACTCGATGGAATATCCGATTTCTGCAAAAACGGTCTGCACTCTGGAACAATACTTTTAGCACTCGAAAACCATCCCCACCCACAAATTTGTTCGATCCGTTTGAGAGTTTCATTGTTTGGCACACATTTTTGTGCATTGCAGGGCTTTACTTTCGCGATGGTTAGCATGAGGGGAATATTTGCGGTTTGTCGTCGAGAATCATTTGCAAATTTTGTTGCTGCGTTTGCTGACGCATCTTGTTTCTGCCGGCAGTGGCAGGAATTGGTGGAATACTTGCTGGTTATATTTGAAAAAATGGATCGCTGATTCAGCATTTTATTCAACACGAAGTACGTTAGACGTGACCATGATGGAAGAGAATGATACAACATGTTCTCTTCATTTTTGGTCATAGCAGAAAGAGTTTACAAGATTTATATATTCTTCTCGGTAATCTCCATAGCGCCAACGACTAATCGGAGCGTGTTTCACAAATGTCGCCCATAAAAGACACAACTATGATACCGGTATTATGCAATCCATAGAGGTATTAAAACAAAAAGGGGCGCCTATCATTAGCCTAATGATCTCGACCACGGGACGACAATTGTTGCCCGTAAAAGACACAAGCAACACGCACTATGAAATTATGAAATCCATAGAGGTATTAAAACATAAGGGTCGCTAATGATCTTGACTACGAAATAAAGCAATATCGGTATACAATATATTCGTTTGTATAAGGATTAGTACCAGCTGTCGTATCGTCCTAACTACTCTGGGATAATGTCCAGAGAACTACCGGCGCCATCACTCAAGTCGAATATATTCACGCTCTGCGAGGTTATTTCGCGAGTTTTCTCTGTCAGTCATTCTCGAATTTTGCTGTCGATATGCCGCGTGAAGTGTGGTTCCAGCTGGTGGATGAAGAAGGCAAGTCCTTAACGAAGGCATTCTCAGTGAGTGTGGCGGTTGATGTCGCCTCTGCTTTCCTGAGGGCAGTGAAGAAGGAGTATAGCGACAGTCATCTGGAAAGGATTGCTGCGTCCGACCTCACTGTGTTCCCAAACAGGACGGCGTACAACGCGAAACGGGCTTTGATAGATGATTCGCCGATTAGGCTGCTTGGTGGCTCCAAGCAAGATGCGCTCATCGTGGAAGTCCCTCAGCCGCGTCGAGGGGGTCAGCTACGCAAATCGAATGCAATCAATGAAATTCTACTTCGAGAGTTCAGAGCATTGAGCAATCGCCTGAGTCAGGAGAGCATGCGCCAAGTGCACATGGTAGCAGCTATTGACGCGTTAATCCACAAAGAGTCAACGTCCATCAGCTGCAATGTATTGGGTCAAACGGAGCTTCATCGATTGGAGACAGCCGGATTGGTTATCAATGTTGCACCAACAGAGAAATTACAAGCATTTTGGTCGGCGGAAGATCAGCTTCAGGCAAATGCCATTCCGACCGAGGCTGCTTTCCTCGCATTTATGACAACCTTTTTTAACGACGTTGTACGTGAGCTTGGCCTGGTCTTCGTTAACAGTAGAAAGTATCGATGGTTGCCTCAGTCCTCATGTGTGGCCGCAAATACTGACCTCAAACCGGATGGGTTCGCGACCCATCGTGGGATGTATCGTGTCAAGGACAGTCGCATGGAACATGCGGAGGGATTCCGATTTGGTGTACCAGAGAAGGGATTGTTCGATTGTGTCATTTTGTTTGAGTGTACTACTGGGTGCCCTCCAAAACCCACATAAAACGGTTTGGTGACCTCTCGTTTTATACTCCCTTTTATCAACGGATGGTCACCTTTTAATGCACCTTGAAAAGGCCCGTAAAAAAGGCGACCGAAACTGATATTAAATTTTTAATCTGATCGGTATGAAGTGACCGTAGCACTTGTAGTTTGTATGGAGCTTTGAGTGAGACAATTAGGAGCAGGACAAAATTATGAATGATTTTTCCAAAAAATATGGTTCTAAACAGTCGTACACTTCTCTTAGATTGCAACCCTCCCTCTGTCGTAGTACTGGCTCCGCGTAGGTCGTCATTTGATCTTCGCTTGCATCACGAATGCGGGGGGAATTGACTGATAAGCGTCTTCTGGCGTTATG
>JAIKVB010001419.1:0-13007 GCA_024679045.1 Phytophthora brassicae
CCACGCAATGGCATTAGCGATCTCCAACAGCCACCAAGAGACTCGTGTGTGGGTTTGTACGGCATGTACGTTCGTCAATGACGATACTGATGCTGTGTGCGAGATGTGCTCGACCACGAAGGACAGCTCCCCTCGACCCTTTGCAACCTGATACCTCTTGAAATCGATAATTTATTTTTGCGTTATGTACTAGAGTTGTTTGAACAGGAAACATGTAAAACGGAGTGTGCCGCACGAACAGAATTCAATATTTTTCAATATAAACACGACGATGGCTATGATCAACGACGACGAACTGGAGCAGAACTGGTCCACGCAGACCGTCAACGCCTCGGACAACGAGAGCGTCATCTCAGCTGGTAGTGATGACGAGGGCTCCCCTCGGATATGGCCCCACATCTAGATTTTTCTAGATTGTAGGTTTCAGCCGAAAACAAATTAAGTGCGGATGACTTTTGGCCCCGATTGGACAACCACAAGAGCATACAAAATAATACATATTTAAAAGACAGCGCAATATCGCGAGCTGCTGGCAGTGGTCGGGATCGTTCCTGAACATTTCCAAAGTCCCACCCACTGCCAGCAGCTCACCACAACCCAAGTCAAAACCACCCACCACACCAGCCATACCATCCGCCATGCCTTCCCGTTCCACACGCCCCTCCACCTCCGGGTCCTACCCTCGTCTGCCGCGAGCGGCTGACGTTGCTGCTACCCGCGGGCTTGATATGACATCAACCATACCCTTTAGTAACCTAGTTACATTATAAGTAACCCCGTTACACGCGGGCTCAAGCGGACGACGTTCGACGCGCTGACCGACGTAACGACCAGCGCGAAGGCCACCTTGGAGTGGGCCATGTCGGTCCATCTTCCCCCTCACTTTTGTGTCCCAAGTGCTCGACGTCCATGCGACTGGACGTCGAGTACGAGCGTTGGCGCTGCTCGCGAGCCGCCTGCCGCACGGAGCGCAGGAGAGTGACTACATGCACACTCTTTAAAAAGGCCATCGTTCAGGATACAGTGGGACGATGTATCCATTTACACATCCGAACTGTATCCGAGATCCCGAGATGGACTGACCATCACTCTGGCCAGGTCGAATTTGGTGGCTCCCCCTGGCCCCCCAATTTAAAATCCGCCCACCGACGGTAGCCGAATACGCCGCACAATGCATGATCGCCGTGAGAGCAGAAGACACTGCAGCGACACAGACGCCCCCGACTAGACGCAGAGGGGGGTGATGCTAGCTACGTAGAAGCCTCTACAGAAATCTATTACAGCAGCGCATCCGACGAAGAAGACAGGCCATCGCCTCCATCTCGAGCCCAAAAACGGAAAAACAATCAGGGAAATGGTGACCATGCCAAGAAGCGGCGACTGCTCTATTTTCGCGGTACTGGACGCGGTCATAGCGACCTACCTGCTTCAGGGAAGTCATCTGATGTATCAAAAGGTCGTAGCGGCCGCGCTGACTTGCAGGATTCCAACTCTATGGAAGGACGGTTATCGGACGACTCAGGCCACGATGCGTCAAGCGAGGATGATAAATCTGAAGATGAAGATGTTTTTGTAGTTGTCCCTCGCGACGATCTCGTGCACGTTCCCGAGCTTGATGTGAAAGTTTTCGTGGACTGGGAGGAACTTGAAAGTTACTTGCTTAACTATAGCAAGCAGACGTACCAGGTGAGGAGCACAGTTTCTGATATCAACACAGTCTTGGGGTGTGTAAGGCGTAAGATGTTTCTAACGAAAATTGCTTCATGTTCTATAGATTTACGCTGTCCGGACAGCTACGCCTGTCGCGCAGCGTAACTCGCGCATTCGAAAAAGCCGGTGCCCCAGTAGAGAAATTCCTGAGGATGTCGTCTTCTACAATAAAACATTCGTGTGCACACACGCCGGAAAAGCCAGAATTGGTCACGGCAGTGGAAAGCGACCTAATCGACATTCTCGGAAGATAGGATGCCCAGCTCAGGTATCAGTTTTATTTCTGTTTCAAAACGAACTATTCCGGGACAATCCAATTAATAATAATTTTGTTTGTTTTAATTTGTTTTGTTTGTAGATAAATGCATGTGTGAGGGAAGCTGGAGACTGGAACGTATGCATTACGAAACAGCTAACGGGCCACAACCACGATGTCGGCCCTAACATCTTCAATCACTACCACGAAGCTCGACAGGTTACAGACAAATCAGTTCTTGACACTGTCAAGACACTTCATAATGCAGGAGCGAATCGCAAACGCATTTTGGAATACATTACGGAGAACACGGTGGTAGAACCAAATATGGTGGATGTCCATAACCTGCTGAGTAAACTCCGGAAAGAATCATACGCATTTCCGAGCTTGGAGGAGCGCATTCGGTCAATTCTGGGGGATTTCGCGTCATCACCAGGAAAGTCAGTCGGATTTACGCCAACGAAAAGGTGCGTTGCAAATATCTTGTCGAAAATTGTTTGTCCTCGATTATTCTAACGCGTCATTTTTAGGGTGTTGTGGAATGTATTTCGATACAGAGTGCTCATATGCGCCAAATGTTTGCGCAATTTCCGGAGGTGCTGCTTAATGATGCCACACACGATACGAACTCGTCCAATTACAAGCTGTTCAGCTTCATGGTCCATGACGCCATGGGAAAAGGCCAACACGTCCAGGTAATATACACAGTCTGAGACTGTTCAACATTCTAAAACTGTAGTTCTAAATACTTTATGCTTGTAACATTGTTTCCTATGTGTAACTAGCATTGTCTACTTGAAAATGAGAGGAAGGAAACATTGCGACTGGCGTGTAAGCAGTTCAAAGAGTCTAATCCGAATTTCGATTCTCTGGCGGTGATTATGATCGACAAAGACTTCACAGAATTATCGGTTCTGGAAGAAGAGTTTCCGGGAGCGCGCATTCTTTTGTGCCACTTTCACGTCGTGAAATATTTACAAGAAGAAGTCGGAAAACAAACGTACAACCTGGATGCCTGGACTAAGAAAGAAATGAAGAGGTTGATCCAGTTGCTTGTAAGCGCACCTACCGAGGAAGCGTACAGTGAATCTATGACGACCACTGACTCCCTTGGTGCCATCGAAAGTCGTATGGCTGGTCGCTGTGGGCGGAAAAGTTTGACCGCGACAGATTGCGGGCCAAAATTCGTAATGTTCCCGTCGGACGTCGAATGAACATGCGAAGCCTTGCGATTAACATAGGCGTCTACACAAAGTTGGTGAACCTGCTGCTCCTCGAGACTACGCTGAGGCGGCAGACAAACAAGATCAAACCCTCTCTCACAGTTGAGAATAAGCTCAAACGAGTCGAATATGCCATGTCACACATCACTTTGAGGTCACAAGAGTGAAGCCGTCTTTAACAACCTCTACGACGTAGTTCATATAGATGAGAAGTGGTTCAACGAAGACACAGACGAAAAAAACTACTACCTGCTAGATGATGAAGAACCACCCGTACGCCGTCGCCAGAGTAAGCGCTTTATTGGCAAGACCATGTTTTGGCACGCCCAAGGTTCGTAAATGAATCAAATGTGGTAACCTATATAACTTAATATTTGGATGATAGATATGATCCGCGTAGCAAAACCGATTTTGACGGTAAAATCGGTATTTGGGAGTTTGCTGGGGAATACATGGCTCAACGGAACAGTAAAAACCGACCTAAGGGTACGATTGAGCTTAAAAACTTAAAAGTTATTGATAGGAAAGTGTATAAGGCGTCCCTTATAAAAGATGTTATCCCAGCAATCAAGTCAAAATGGCCGGTTGGGTGGAAGAGTCGACCAATTTACATCCAACAGGTTAACGCCAAACCGCACGTTCCCGTCGACGATCCGGATATGCTCGCTGCTGGTCGGAGTAGAAGTTGGAACATTCAAATTATGTGCCAGCCTCCAAACTCTCCTAATCTCAATGTTCTAGATTTGGGATATTTTAGGTCTCTCCAGTCGCTCCAATACCAGTTCGAATGCCGTGGTTTCGCCGCGCTGGTCAAGATCGTTTACGCTACCTTCGCTTCTATGAAGACATCAGTCCTCAATAAGGTATTTCTGTCGCTACAAGCAGTGATGGAGTGCGTATTGCAAAACAATGGTGGAAACGACTTCAAGCTCCCTCACAAAGGCAAAGATCGCCTCGAGCGGCTGGGAAAACTCCCAGTATCGTTTACGTGCAAAATGGAAACGTATTCGCAGGCTCTGTTGTTCGTTCAAGCAGCAAAGGACGCAGCTTAGACCGCTGTAAAAGAACAGGTTAAATAATCTGATAAACCAAAGTTTCGCCATTTGTACATCACCTAATACCCGCATTTGTTGATACAAAAAGAATATCAATTCGAGCTGAGGCAATTATATGGAGCCACCCATCCCGGTCAACTGAGGCAATAAAAAGAAACGGAGGGAGAATTAAACTGTCTGGCACGGTACTATCTTGTACTCGTACATAAGCGGTCGAACGTCGGAGATGCCAACTTTGACATAGACACACGTTTAGATCTGATCAACACAGTAAAGCATCACACAAAAATCATTGACGTGGCAAAGTCTGCAGCTAAAAGGTGCAGCCCGCCACAGTGCACGACAGAAGGGGCGCGTTCCCGTTGCCTGAACCGGGTACATGTGACCGCCAAAGGGACGGCGTTACTACGACGTAGGTAAGACGAGACGACAGCCTTTCAAGCAACACAAAAGGCATAATATTGCACCAAAAGCTTTGGGCAACACAAAAACCTACATAGACTTATAACCTGTAAGAGTTAGTACAAAAGCAGTTCCAGTGCAGGGCGGATGTCATCTCTTTCAACTCCTCAAACGATCGGGGAGTCGACATGAAACATATCCCAGCCTCACCCTAAACAAACCCTGGGAAAGTAAAACAACCCTACGTTGCTCAAGATGTTATCATGGTTGGTCCTGGGTTTAAGTCCGCGTGCTCCGCACACGGACCTTAAACCGCAGGCGTTGTTTCAGGTTGGTCCTGGGTTTAAGTCCGCGTGCTCCGCACACGGACCTTAAACCGCAGGCGTTGTTTCCGCTGGCAGAGCTGATTGGCTTCCACCCCCTCCTGACTGCCCATCTCCCCTTGTGTTGCTGTAACGACTCCGCCGCCAAAGTGGGTATTTGATTGGCTATTGTAAAGTACTAATTTCGCAAGTGAATGAGATTGTTCCATGAAAGTACCAGAAAATATGCTGCGACCGCACTTCTCCCGCCTCCCCAGCGCCACCAAAACCAAGCGACCCAGAACACGCAAAAGATTCATGCCCGGACTAACTGTAGCACAACTTCACCCCGAGACTCTCTATGCGGGGGATGTCATAGAGTATTACTCTATGGCGTTCGTATGTGGAAATACAAGAGGTCATCGCACGTCCGTCATATTACAGGTCGACGACACCGAAGGAGGGCGCTTTTCGCTGGTCGTCGACACCAAAGAGCCACTCCCATTAGACGTAATGATTAAGCGACACACCGATCGCTTTGTCCATCGCTTTAAGGCCGACGGCGTCAAGTGGCGGAAGCTTCGTACCTACAAACTGGTAGCGGGCAGCTGTAAAAGCCCCAAGCGGACCAGCGCTCTCAACGCCGCCATGGAAGACGCGATGAATGATGCATTTAAGTCAGTTGTGCAGGGCCAACGCACCCTACGCGAGGAAGTTACGCACGAACGGTCGCCGCAACTGGAAAGTGGTGTACGAAAGTCTCGTAATACGGCTCACGCTAAAAAAGGACCCAGAATTGCAATACTCTTCATAGAGTTGTGCATACTGAAACATATTCAGATTGGGTGGATGCAACTAGTGCATGTGAGGAAAGTTAGGAGAACTGGTCGCATCCACACGGAGAACGCATAGAGATACCACTGCCAGAGCTTGAGGTCGTTGAAGCATTGTGTGCTCCCCAAACAGCGTGCGTTCCCCTCCTCGCGCTAAATGCAAGTTATACGTTGTCACCTGCCATAGAGGAAACGAGTTTACTACAGTGGTAACGGCAATTAGTCTCACGGTAGAATTAGTCTCACCCATTTATTAGTCTCACTCCGTTTTTGTGACACTAATTGGTGTGAGAACCTTTTTGACGAGTTCACAATTAGCCACACTTGGGTTTATGAATTTGGTGCAGCGGGGCAGGCCCGACCCTCCTGTTCTACTGGCTTGAGTTCAAGCCCGCTCTCGTGCAGGAACCGACTTTTGCAATCTGGCAGGGTCCACCACGTGTTGCGGTAAAAAAACGGCGACTGCAATAAATACGAGGGTTTTTACATTTTTGTACTTTAAACACTTGTAAATTACAGAAGTAGTATCGCCGCAATGTAAGGAGAAACGAGTGGTCTATCAAGAACCGACGACAGCTCTAAGCTTTCATTTTACATTACCAAGCAGCACAAGAGAGCGAAAACGACACTTACCAATGAGTGGGACAACATCAGCGGTGAAAACCCCTTGTGGTGGGTGTGGTGAACCTGTTGGCAGTGTGCACTCATGCCCTGTTTGCAACTTCAACATGCATCCCTTTTGCGACACAGCCGCGGGCAAAAAAAGCTTTGGTCAACCGATACTGTGTCCAGGATGCCAAGGTCGCGAGGTTGAGGAGCGTGATGCTTCACCGCGTGTGGTGAGCGACACGCGCAGCAAAACTCTCGGGGCTGAACAAGATGCACCACCGGCATCGGTAGACGAGCCAATCCTGGGTCCACGCCGTGCAGCTCAGGTCGTCAGTACGGTCAAGCAGCGGCAGAAAGTCGTTCGATGGATGTTAACGACGGAAAAAGAACATGGCATCAAGGGCTTGTTTGCACAAACCGTTAGGGAATTTCCGGACATCTTTCGAGCTACAACGCCTAATGCGAACATTTAGAAAGCCATGTCTTGGTGAAAGCAAAGAGAGCGCATCAGCGGCCTTGTCAGAGGCCAACGGGAGCTATCAGCACTACGATTGACTGGGCGTGCTCGAGTGAACCGGAAGTTACTTCCAGGGCGTGGCCACAAACGAAGTGAGTGGGTCTCGTGGATTTATCCTGAGCTTGTGGAAGAATTTGATCGCCTACGGAAGCTTGGTCTTTAGTTCGATACGCTGCTACTAAGGCAAGTCGCTGTCCAATTGCTAAAAACAAGCACGAGTTTGTTCACAGATTCCTCGGTGGACGGAGATGGAGCTCTCATCGTTGACAAGATTACACCGATGTGGATCCAGACCTTCATGGAGGCTCATCGTATCGTTCTGCGGACGCAGTCAGGCAAGAAGTAAGTTAGCCCCGACAAGCAGGCGTCAATTGAGCGTGAAGTGGCGAAGCACCTAAGCAAGCTCAAGCGCGGTTTTGAGTCGGGCGAGTATGACGAGGATACGATCGAAAATATTGACGAGACACATTCGTCATCGACTTCAACAACAACAAGACGCTCGGTTTTAGCGGTGACAAGAGCGTCAAGTACGCAGATGTTGTGTCGGGTGGCGAGGGGATGACGATGGTCGTCCGAATTTCGAGAGGAGCAAGTGGTTATATCCACCCTCCGATGATGATCTTCCAGAATGCTGGAGGTAACTATCCGATAAAGGGGGTAACCGACAAGACGCCTGGTGTATGCTACCGTACGGGTCCTAAGGGATGGATGAGCCAGCGTGTATTTCGCGAGTATTTGTCTAGAATAAGGCTATGAATGCAGACCGCCATGGCCGCAAGAAGCACGTCTTTCTGGATAACTGCTCATCGCATCTTGATGAAGCAGCGTGATCTGAAGAGTTGGATCGACTGAAGGCTCGACTAGTCTACTCCCCTCCTAATGCAACGGATCTGTGTCAACCTGCTGACTCATTCGTTATCGCCAAAGTGGAACGAACTGAAGATTCAGGCGATCGAGAGCAATGAATGGCAAAACAAGAAACGCAAAGATGGTTCGTGGTCCGCCAAGCTTAAGAACCCTGGCAAGAAGTTCTTTTTGGCTTTGGCTGCGGACTGTGTTCGTGAGGTGAATGCCGAGCACGACAAGAATGGATTGAACTACGCCAGAAAGGCTATGATAAGGTGCGGGTTGTCTCTCGGCGTTGATGGCACTTGGAACGTGAAGCAGCTCTATCCACATCTGCAGGCAATCATTCAACAGCATCCCGACGAATTTAGCAGCAATACAGGTGCTGAGGGTGAGAGTGCGCTGGTACGCAGCGAGCCCACCAACTAGGAATCTTGAGACTTATTCGCATACCTAATTTAGTCACACTCCGAAAATAGTCACACTCACGCTAATTCGTGTGAGCAAAAATAAAACTCTTCACACAAATTAGTCTCAGTGAGAGTAATTGCGGTTACCACTGTAGAGGAAAAAGGTGCGCCGCCGACTACCGACTGAGCATGCGAGGAGGCCAATTCGATGAGTACAAGCGCGGGCCACGAGTCACGAAATGATCGTTTCGAGCAAGGACCAGCCCAGATTGCTACGTTGGGCGTGAATAAAGTTGGAAACGGTGGGTATAGTTAACTTAGTACTGAAGCAAAAGACGCGGGGGTTGTCTCAACTAGTGACGGTGAGTTGCTGGACGTGAGAAAATATATCCAGTCTATTCCGACCCGCTACCAGCGGGCCAAGATTAGACACCAGTCGAAGAAGCGCCCTTGTCAATGGCTTGTCAAACGCTCGAGAAAGCGCCACCATCAAGCCAAGTGCGATGTTTCACGCAATGGGACGCAGATAGACCATGCAAGAACCTTGAAAGAACAAATGATCACTAAATTGCTGAGCGCTATAGGAATTATAGATCGCCTTGAAGCTTTGCACGATCAGCGGCCTGTGTTTGTAGAACCGGAAGAGGATGACCGGCCGGTCGTTTCAGAAGTACCGTGGCCAGCCGCCGTATCATTCATTAAGGAGTGCGTCAATCCTGGTGGAATTTTATTACGAGATCTTGGAGAGTACGACAAGTGCAAGTGCTTTGGTGATTGTTTTATGGATACTTGTGAGAACATCGCATGGAGAGTACGACAAGTGCAAGTGCTTTGGTGATTGTTTTATGGATACTTGTGAGAACATCGCGTCTGCAGTGTACTGTACTCCTGAGTGCTGTAGTCTAAATACCAATTGCAACAACGCACCTCGGTCACGCTCGACGCTCACACTTTTTGAGACAGGTCGTGTTGGGCTTGGCGTTTATACAACCACTGACCTGTACATGGGGTATGTTCTCGAAGAATACGCCGGTAAACTGTACGGGTATGACGCTGTGGTACTAGGACAGCCGGACCAGGCTATAAAAAATAATAGCGGCTACACGATGTTATACAACAACAAGTACAGGCGGAACAAGTACGTGTACGTGGGTGGAGGCTGTTGCGCGTGGGTTTACGACTCGTTTCATTAGTCACTCGTGCAAACCGAACGATGCTTTTGTGGAGCTGCAGAACCGGATTAGCGTAAAAGTACTAGTTAAAATGATCAATGGTGTCAAAGCGGGCGCACAGATCACTGTGGACTACGGCGAAGAAATTTGGTTCCAGTGTGCATGCGATGACTGCTGGAAGAAACGTAACCTTGGCGACTAGAATAAAGCTTGCTATGTGGAGCAGTTTGTAGCATTGCCCTCGCGTGTCAACCGTTTAACTTCGTGGTATGAATATAGTTCCTCACTTCATAAATCAGTATGAAGCGTGTTGTTTTACAACCGATGGCCCAGCACGTTAACATGTGTACGTTTGAAGAAAGTGGGAATAATTCTGAGCTGTAGTAGCTGCGCTGAAGTCATTACGTACGAGGAAGTAATGTGGAAACATTTTCCTCGCTCCATCACTCAAGTACACATACTCTTAGCCCCATCGCACCCGGATTCGTTTAGCGTAAAGCTGTAATCTTACTTCCAAACCTATTTTGATTTAGCCCTCAGGTGAATACCGTTTATCAAGGTCCGGCCATACTTCCACGCGCGCAAGTTCCATTAACGCACATTGTAGCGTGCGCTGGATCACTTTTGATAATGGTAAACTAATGATTTAGCCTCCAGTACACAAAAGAAAAGAGTTGATTGGATTGAAAATGAATGCAAAGTTGTGCCTTGACGCTAACGTACATATCAACGCGAGGAAACATGTGCATACAAAACACCCACGCCGGTAGTTGCCAGCTAAACCTCCGTCACATTGTAGCGTCCATGAGGAGGCTGGATCAAGCCGTACCGAGGTCATCAGTGGTATATTGAACGGAAAGTCAACCAAACCACCCCCGATGCGATTACGAGTGCGTCTTTCGAACACAAAGGAAACTCGAGTGGCATTAGATACTGGCTGTGGGAAGAGTTACATAAATGGACAATTTGTGGAGCTCAATAGAACGTTAGGTGGAGAGTTAACTTCAAAGAAGATGAATTTTGAGCAAGTCCATGGACGTGTGAAAGCTACAGGAACGACTATCGTGAAATTTCGTTTTAAGAATCTTAATTATGGAACTCGTATTACACACGAATTTGCAGTTATCAATGATACCATAGATGAGCTTGTGATTGGACGAGATTTGTTAGGTGCTCTTGGGATGGTTGTAAATTTCCGCGACTCTATGGTCGAATGGGAGGCAACACGACGGTGTTCGACACGGGAATCTTACCAGTAGATTCCACGTCAAGCCCCGAGACGGTAAAACAAAACGAATTGAAAGAAATTAATGACACGTCAGTCAAGCCGAAGGATTTTATGGGAGATGCAGAGATCGACAGGTGGACGTACGATCGAGTGGTCGAGATGTTGACGGGATTTGAAACCATGTATAATCGACATTTAGGTCGAATGAAGTTGCCAGATTATGTTTTACCTGTGAGACAATTATAAACCAATTCACGCTCGAACGATGCACGCAAAGAAATTAATTGACTTCTGAATTTAGATGTACTGGAACAAGTTTATGATTCCGAGTGGGCTTCGACCGCATTTTTCTTGAAGAAACGGGATGGACGTCCTCGTCTGCTGACTGACTTTCGTGAGTTAAACAATTTTCTAAAACGTCATCTCTATTATTTACCGCTTATACGCGATGTACTGGCGCGTCTAGGCGGGGCAAAGTTCTTTTCGTCGCTTGACGCGAACATGGGATATTACGCTAGGCAACTTGCGGAAGAAAGCCGGAAGTTTACCGCCTTTTGTTTGTCGTTTGGAAAGTTTCAGTATAAAAGACTTCCAATGGGGATTTCTACTGCACCTGATGAATACCAAGCTTGTATGTCCAAAATTTTGGGTGACTTAGAGTTTGTAATCGTCTACTTAGATGATATTCTCATTTTCTCGAAAACAGCAGAAGATCATTTGAAACATTTGCGAGTAGTGTTTTAGAGGCTGAAAAAATATAATGTGACGCTAAACGGAAAAAACTGTCATATTTTCTGTAAGGCAGTGGAATATTTGGGGTATGAACTTAGTGCTGAAGGAATTAGGCCGCAAATGAAGAAAATTCGTGCTATCACTCAGCTGATGACACCCAAAAAAAAGAAACAATTACGGCGGTTTCTAAGAATGAATCATTATTATCGGGAAATGATACCGAGTAAATCAGCGATGTTAAAACCTTTGACAAAGTTGACTTCGCCAAAGGCGAACTTTATCTGGACTTCAGTTGAAAATGTAGCGTTTGAAGGAGTGAAGAAAGCGTTGGCCGAAGCAGTGCTGCTCGCCTTTCCAGATTTTGAGCTTCCATTTGAGCTTCCATTTGACATCTACACAGATGCAAGT
This sequence comes from Phytophthora brassicae, assembly GCA_024679045.1. Classification (NCBI taxonomy): domain Eukaryota; phylum Oomycota; class Peronosporomycetes; order Peronosporales; family Peronosporaceae; genus Phytophthora; species Phytophthora brassicae. The sequence goes on from JAIKVB010001419.1 coordinate 11,704, forward strand.
GGTAAACAACTTGGTGGGTTAATTCAACAACGAGAGAAACTGATTGCATGTTATTCGCGAAGTTTAACACCTGCGCAGCAGAACTATACAACTATGGAGCTGGAATTACTATCGGTGGTTGAAATATTAAAGGAATATAGGACTATGTTACTTGGATTTCCCATCATTGTGCACACAGATCATAAGAATTTAATTTACCCCACGGAAAATTCGTTACGGGTAAAACGTTGGAAATTATTGTTGTCGGAGTATCGACTAACATGTGAGTATGTGCAAGGGACCTCGAATATTGGAGCAGATGCTTTCTCACGCTTGGAGTATCAAGATGAAATTAATGAAGAATACGCAGAGTCCGAAGCTTTAGTCATTGAGCCAGTTGGATGTGTGATAGAAGGGAGCTACATTAAACAACATCAAGCGGAAGATGAATCTGTGCAAGGTGTGATTCAATCGTGTGTGAACAACACAAACGATCCGGACTATCAAATTCAAAACACTATGGGAGTTCGAATGTTAACGTACCAAAAACGGGTTGTGATTCCAACAGCAATTAGAGAAGAGCTAGTACAATGGTACCATGTGAACCTAATTCACCCAGGACCAAAAAGACAATATCACACAATGAAACCAACCTTTTATTGGTCCGGAATGGAGCGAATGATTGTGAACTTTTGTAAGAAATGCCTAACTTGCAAACGTGCTAAGCTGCACGGTGGACCTCAAGCTTCTGGAAAATTACCACCAAGTGATTTACGTACAGTCGATCCGTTCGATAAAGTACATGTTGATACCATGGGGCCGTACGGTAGTGAACGACAATACGCGCTAACGGTAATTGATGAAGCTACGCGATGGCTGGAGGTTTCAATTCAAGCAGATAACAAAGGAGTGACGACTGCGGAAATTTTTTATACGACCTGGCTATGGCGTTATCCGCGCCCAAAGATAGTGATTTTTGACCGTGGTAATGAGTTCAATACTAGTGAGTTTCGGGAGATGTTGGCTAGCTACGGGATCACGCCGAAGCCAATTTCCGTAAAAAACCCTCAAGCGAGGGCTATATGTGAGCGTATACATCTAGTACTCAATAATTGTATTCGTTGTTATCCAGAAGCGGATTGGAGACAAGTAATTCAATATGCAGCATTTGCTGTTCGTGGAAGTTATCACAGAATTTTGGGTACGACACCAGCGCACCTCATCTTTGGTCAGCATTTAATTACACGTAAGCTGTACGAAGCTAATTGGAACTACTTGACAAAAAGACGATTCGATGCGATTTTGCGCGAAAATGATCGTGAGAA
>JAIKVB010001420.1:0-13006 GCA_024679045.1 Phytophthora brassicae
ATCGCTGGCTCTGCTGATACTCGAGACGGACCCGCGCCTAAAGTCACGAGAGTGTCTGTGCTGTAGTCCTTATGGAGCGCGCTGCTCTCTGTGATCTCCGCGCGCGGTTGCCTGAATTTCGCAAGTACGGCTTCCATGGCCGGCCACGTTTACGACTTTTTGGGTCATGAACAGCACTCTCCAAGATGATATTCGCTGGCTCGAGCCATCTACGACTGGGTCTTGAACAGCACTCTGCGAGATGCTATTCGCTGGCTCGCTGGCTCGGGTCATCTACGACTGCAGTGGTTGGTTTCTTGTCGAAGACCACATTAACTTCATGCTTGCACTGCACAGCAGGCGAACAAACGACCGCATGGCCTCTATTAACCTCTTTCTGAAGCTCATTGGTACCGGTCGCAACTCAGCGAGTCCATGCTGTACGATTTCGGCTTGATGGTGAAGGATTTATTGGGAACAGTCCACAGAAGAGCTGTGTGGATACATTGGCGCCAATGGCCATGTTGTAAATTTAATAAGCCATGTTACTCTTGCACCTAGTGAAAGCAGACTAGTGGCTATTTGGGCACGTGGCTCTGTGTCAGGACAACGCCATACAGCTTTCTTGTTTAAATACAAATCTGCTTCAAGTGAAGATGGCGTTGCGTCTCCCTACATCTCCAATGTGGCGCAGAAATTACAACCTCGAGGGTGTTACGTCTCCACCAGCTAAATACTTACAAGACGCGCCGCATTTGATCTAGTTCTACACCGTGACCACTATGGCGGGTATGACGAGAAGAAAAACCGGATCCCTCGTGAATTAGCATAGTTATCTGGCATTTCAGTTGGCAGCTTAGACTTCATGAACATAAACAATCTGAACAAATTTTATAGTACAAACTGCGTAGATTTTTTTAAGCTGAAGTTGGCAAATGGTGCAAGCGAGTCCCTGTGCTTACACAACAACCTGTTCGGCTTACCCAGTGCAACACTCCTTTAGATCACCGACGGTGATCTCGGCTCCGGTTCCGAGTCTGGAAAGCTCAGTCGCCAAAAATCGTCCGGGGTGTGATACGGCTCGAACCTCGCCCGATGACGCGAGCATTTGTTCTTCTGTGCAGCCGCTTCCACTGCCCCAAGTCCGCCCAGAGCGTCGTAGTACTTGGTGCATTCCAAACAATCATGAGCAGGCAATGCCTTCCTCTCCTCTCGATTTCGCACCACTTCAACATAAGCGAAGCCATTTCTAGTCTCTTCCTGCTTCGATTTACTGACTGTGGCCACATTCTCCTTGTTAGAGCCTGTCAGAACATCCTCCCATTTGGGTTTCTTGAGTATCCTCTTCTTTTCCTCAGCCCATGTAGCAGCTAGAACGCCACTCCTTCTTTTGACATTAGGTTTAAACACGGAAGAAGCAGTCTTCTTCTTCTCTTGAGTCTCTTTTTTCACTGGAATTGGCACTGAAGCTGCTTCAGCAATTGTTTCCAAGTCTGAAAAGTCGGACGACTTTCTTTTCATCCAGGTTAAAGCTGGTTGGGGCTTGGACGACTTGGTCGAATTGACAGGATCCGTGCCTTCAACCGTGGTTTTAGTCGCACATGTGATACTGGTTTTGTCAATTGCTATGGGTTTTAGTTGCTTGGTCTTAGGTGTGGATTTGGCGGCTTCTAACGCGCATTGGTACCGGTCCAACAGCTTCTGCTGCTCCTTGAGCGTCTGTTGCAGCAGTTTGAAGCGTCTAGCGAGCGCAGTGGTCTCCCGTTCCTGCTTCCGGATCGTCGCCAGCAGCGCCGTCTTCTCGTCCTGCCACTCCATACTGAAACTGAGTCAAACAAGACGCGCGCCACATTTTCGTACCTACCGCGACCTCTTCACCACATCAAAAAGCAAACGATGAGTTGCCAAATCGCGGAATATATTAGGAACCTGCTGTCCCATTCGCCCCACGTTCTGCCTCCCTATCCACACAATTCTTTGCTTATTCAGCAGCGAAAAACCATGGTCAGCATTATCAATACTGTACCTGTATCGTCCACAAAGTTCCAATCCCAGTCTGTCTTTCTACTACATAATTAATACCCTTCTTCTGGTCTCCATAATCAATTTCCCCTCTCTTCCGCACCTCCCTCCGCCCTGTCGCTGCTCCATCTTTTCGACCCGACAATCACTCCTGCCCCGTTTTAGCCCGTCACAACGTCTCAACCACCGTCAAAAAGGGTCTCAGTTACCGGTAAGCACTTCCGCATTTAACAAGCGTAATGCGCTTCGACGGCCTGCGCTCCCGAAGCGCTAGCTCTCGACCAGTTCCCAGACCGACAGCGTCCGACGTACGTCCGACACGCGGTCATAGCGTCATGCCACAGAGCTCCATGCCCATCCCACACACTCTGACGCGCCCAGCGGCCTCCTCTGTCTCTGGTAAGTCGCAACAGGACGTACCATCACTCCCACCTGTCGACGAGCTCTTCCCACGCCCAGAACTCGAGCCGCGTATGAAGAAACATCTGGTGCGCGTGGCGAACGAGACGTCCAATGCGCTTATTAAGGACACGTTGATGCAGGACGAGCTGAGCGGCGTCTTGTGGCGGCCCGCACACCGACCCAGAGGAGCCCCAAGCAACATCCACGTACTGCGTGGCGCAGCGCGAGATGTGAGCGAAGCCAAGGATGCCACGTGCGTACGAGCTGTGAGTGACGACGTTCACGCTAGTATTGAAGAGTTCGCGCTGCTGTTTAAACTGGACTCGAGTCGCGAGGCGGCGGACCATTTGCTGCTATTTAATGCTGATTTAGTGCAACATGCTACGCTCTACACACTCGTAGCTCCGTCTGGACAACAGCCGAGACGCTACGTGGGCGTTAAGTGGGCGCTTGTAGCGTCACCCTCGAGGTTCTTCCGCAACCGCGACTTTTGCTACTTGGAGTGCCAGAAAGAGTTCACAGACGCTCGAGGACGCCGTGGCTGGGTGCGATCATTGCACTCGCTCAATCTCCCGTGTTGTCCGTCACTTGAGGAGGAGCACGGAGTTGTACGAGCGAGTATCTACAGATCTGGACTTACGGCGGTGGAGACGGACGAACCGGGAGTGCTTAGTGTCACGTATACAGTGGAGCTGGACCTGAAGGGACGCATGGCGCTGGAACTGCTGCAGCCTGGATTCTTAGCGCAACGCGTGGCAGCGCTCGCTACGGTGGATAAGTTGCTGCAGCAGCAACGTCTGAGCACCAGTCCGCTGCTTGGAGATCTGGATATCCCGTCCAGGAAGCGCAACCGAGGCAGCTGCAACTTGTGTTTCCGCGAGTTTGCGACTTCTGGGGGATTGCGGGATACCATTGCGTCCCTCACCAACATGTCGACACGATCGAAGCGGTATATTTGCAGGAAATGTGGCGAGGGAGTGTGTCGTCGATGCAGTGACGATTGGTGGCTGGATGTACCTGTTGTTGGACGCACCAAGGTGCGAATCTGCACGGTTTGCTCAGCTGAGGCCAAGCAGTCGCACATTTCAGCACACACCACACGCGCGGGCACGTATCCTATTAGGGGTCACGAAAGAGAGGCCGTCACGGAGGTAGTAGGCATTACTTACCCAGGACTGATTGATCCACCACGGCAGCCGACGAAACGACGCTCGCTGTCGATGTTGGATCGCCCGAGCGATGCCGCATCCTTCTTTGCTCAACAAGACGAAATTAAACGCGATCTGGAGCTGCGGGCCACAGAACTAAGTAGGCGCGTTCTCGTTTGGGATGAGATGCAGGTCTATGAACGAGATTCGAGTTTGCTTACAGAGCACAAACCCAAGCACCGTGAAAAGAAACAGCAACCGAAGAAACGGGAAACGGAGATGGAGCCAAATCATCATTTAAGCCGAATTCCTTCGTCTAGATTGGTGGAGCAGGAGGAAGAGAAGGAAGAACCTGAGCCGGAGCTGATGCCACAGAACCAGGTTGGGGGTGGAGAGAAGCGACCTGACCACCGAGGGCGATATCCTTCATTTATGTCATCAGAACTCAGCAGTCAGGAGCCTAGCAGCGACACTGAAGGTCAAGATGCTATCCGGCTCACGGCTGAGGCAGGCGCTCGACTATCGTCCGACTATCGTGACAGTGATTTGTCTGACTACGAGGAGCATACCATTGACGGTTTGGGCGAAATCCGTACTACTACAGACATTACGCGCTGGTGGCAAGACCAGCAGATTCTCAGTGAGGCTGAGGAGCAAGCACCGATTGAACGGCAGCAGCCAGAAAACACTGCTCCAGTTGTATCAACTAGGAAATCAAGTCGACCTCTCAGTGAAGAGCGCGAAGCCAAGGCACCGCAGCAAATCTCGATTACAGCGACCTCGAGTAATCGCAACAATAAACAAGAGATGGTAGACTTGTTCAACCACTCGAAGCAGGAGTCGACGAATGAAGGTCAGCACCAGAGGCACCACCAGAACCCCCAGCAGCGACAGCAGCTGCAGGAATTCGAAGAGCAGGCTCAGTATCAAGAGGAACAGGCGCGTCGTCGACACCAGTCAGACTTCGAAGAGATGTCGGACTTCGAAGAGATGGCTCAGTATCAAGAAGAACAGGTTCGTCGTCGCCAAGAATCTCTGGAATCGCCCATTCCCCGCTCGGAGTCGAATGTGAAGCAGCGACAGCCCCCCATCTCGTCCGCTCTACAGCAGATTCAGCAGAGGCAGAAGGAGTTAGAGCGTTTACAGCGTCACCGGCAACAGCCTCGCGACGACGAACCTCCTGCGCCAAGCAGTATCCAGTTCTCGATTGATTCGCAGTCCTCGACTGCTGTCAAGGAGCGGTATCTGCAGCAACAGCGCCAGCAGCAGTTGGAATTGACTGCTGAACGCAAAAAGCAGCAGACTCGTTTCCGCGCGACCAAGGCGCTCGGCCAAACTGCCGGCGAAGATGTCGAGTTGATGGAATCGTCACAGGGTGAGTGGGTTCCGATCAATGAGCCTCGTTCATCGAAGGCGACGTCCGAAATCTCTTCCGTCGTGAGTTCGCCTCGTCACGGCCCCGGTTTCTGCGACCATTGCGGATCTCCTGAGTACATGGGGGACAAAGGCACGGTACGACCCAGCTGCAAATGCAACGCGACAGTCGGAACCCCCAAAGCTACCGGCGCTGTTCTATTCGACGGTAAATGGATCAGCAACCCCACGCCCATGAAAGCGTAGTTGATGAATTGTGATGTATTCTGTGGATATATTCCGCAGCTGAATGTAAAAAGTGTCTAGGAACACTCGTTTCGAAGTAATTAGTTGAAGTACAAACCAAGAGGAATCTCTCAATCTTCCACTTCAACTTGTACTGAGGCCACCAGTTTTTTTCGAGGCAGCTCCGTCACTACGATAGAAGAGCACGCAAGTCAACACAATTGGCGACCCACGACGGCAAGAGACTCGACTGGCGATTCAACTCAACGAGGCTCGTACGATCTGCGACCGGAGATGAACGGAAACAAACACCCTACAGTAAGTATCCTGTAAATTTGGGTATGAACGGGCAATACCTATAGTACATGAGTAAATATTTAGCTTATTAAGTGAGGCAAGTGAGGCAACCGTGCCTGACGAGAGACGCTACTATGGACCTAAGCTCACTTTAGCCAAATATTAATACGTGTAGCCCGTGGTGGTTTTACAGTACCGGTACCGGTACCGGTACACGAGAAACGCAGAATTGGGTACTAAAAATGGATACTTCCACCGACACAGTCGAGCACCGAGTTTTGGACCACATCGTTTGTCTGCTTGCGGTCGCTACCGGTAATGCGGATTGTGACGGGATCTGTCTGGGAAATATGCTTCACGTTTTAAAGTGTACAGTACTTACTCCTGAACTGGACGCGAAGAACTCCACAACTTTAGTTTTGTGCATGTACTGTAACCTGCACGTTTACATATACATGAACATTGTATTCGAGACAGTTCGCATGGAAGCTCGCTCCACTGGAAACAGCTCGTCGGGAACTCCTACCTATCCAGGATAGTACAGTGCCATAATTGATGCTTCGGCTTCGCTGGATCTACCACAGTCTCTAGTTCAACTAATACCTGTTGTTAGTTTAAAATTCCACTGAGACTTCAAAATAATTGCGCTCGTCGTTCGTCCCCAATATTTGGGTAGTCTCGCCGGCTCTCTGTCCAAAAGGGGATGATGGCCCGAGAGTGGGATTCCAAGATGGGCTGCCGTTTATGGTGCCCCGCCGGCGCCACAACGCAAAAAAAGGAGTCAAGACGCCTCTAGCGCTTCTTGGTGGCCGTCCAAACTCCATCCAGCTTTCCCACTGTCTTCTCCCCGAGAGCCTCAAGTCTCAAGCTATACGCTCGCATTCTCAAGCCTCCAGCTTTTAATTTCTAACTGGCTCTCAATCTGGGAGCAAAATTCCTAGAACTGGAGCTCACCGAGATTTAGAGTCAAGTCCGTTTCAGCTTCTTATTTGTGATACGACCACCTATTTTTACAAATGACCAGTAGACGCACCGGCACCACCAGCTCCGAGCCAATTCGGGGTTCAGTGCACTCGTCGTCGCGCTCCGGGCGGAGCTCCACACTCCACACCGAGAGGGATGCGCCGACTTTTGGTGCAAGTTGTGCAAATTTGAAACATGGCTACAACGGAGCTGGAAATGCAGCCAAGTTGCCTTTACCCGACGATTTTTTCCCTGTGCCGCAGCTCAGCTCCAAAGAGAACAAATACCTACTAGGTCTCGCAAAACACGCGTGCAAAGAGGTCGTGTATTACTCGAGACCCGACGATGGACCTATGCAATGGCTACATTTGTCTTCGGACGAAGGGGTGGATGTGTTCCAAGGAGTGGATAATTCCTCCAGTTCGCAACAAGACGCCAAGACACTCACATATCTTCGCGGTTCGTGCAGAATTCGCGCAACAATCGACGAGATTGCCGACTTTTTCAAGCTTGACACGCCTGAAAAGCTTTCGGGCTTTACGCAATCCGTGGGCAAAGATTTGCTGGACCAGAAGACGCTCGTGACTCTGGCTACTCCGACACCTGACAACCCGAAACATTATGTCGCAGTCAAGTGGACAGCAGTGGAATCCCCGAGCAAATTGGCGCGAAATCGTGACTTTTGCTACATTGAGTGTCAGGACGAGTTCATTGATGCAAATACCAAGCGAAGAGGATGGGTCAAAAGTATCCATTCCATTCGACTTCCTTTCTGTCCACCACTTAACAGAAGTCACGGTCTTGTTCGTGGCAGTTTGTATCGCTCAGGGTTTATTTTCACCGAATCAGCTGAAAAGGGGTTTGTGGACGCAGTACATACTTTACACGTGGATATTAAGGGAAATGCTCCCAATTGGCTGAAAATTCTGGTTATGAAGCGCCGAATTAAGAATATTGCCGAAGTGGACCGTTATTTTCGGCTACAAAGATTAACCCAAGAGAAATTACTAGGAGATTTGGAATTACCCGCTAAGGAGCGAGTATTGCGATGTCAGCTTTGCCAAGTACGTTTTGGCTTTTTCCACCGTAGAAAACTATGTCGAAAATGTGGCAAAGTCGTTTGTAGTCCCTGTGGGACTAAATTTTTACTGGATTATGCCGCACTAGGACCTAAAAAGGTGCGTATTTGCTTGGAGTGCTCCGAGTCCGTCATGTATGGAGTTAGTGTACCCATGATGGATGCAGAAGGGCAAATACTAGCGGAATCGCAAGCTGATGCCAAGAGAATTGAAGGTAGCCAAATCCGCCCAATGTACGACGAATCTCCATCGTCTTCGATGGTTTTGCTTGAGAACCAACAGCTTTCAATGGAAGAGCGCGAGTATTATATGCAGAACGAAGATGAATGTGGGATTGCAGATATGGAGGAGGCCAAGCGGATGAATCAAGAATTTGAGGAACTCTTAAAGTCCACAAATGACCAATTCGCCGACCAAGCGGCACAGTCTCGTGTGGCTCTGTTAAGTGAGAGCAACGTGTTCGGTGAGACTGTAATTGTTGAAGCACCGATGTCTGATAATGAGAAGTTGTCACCATGGGAAGAGGAATTCTCTAGAGAAGTTCGAGATGAAGATATGGAGGATGACTATGAAGATGACTATGAGGTTCGTTTACCGTCTAAGAAATGGTGAGACTGTAATTGTTGAAGCACCGATGTCTGATAATGAGAAGTTGTCTCCATGGGAAGAGGAATTCTCTAGAAAAGCTCGAGATGAAGATATGGAGGATGACTATGAAGATGACTATGAGGTTCGTTTACCGTCTAAGAAAAATGAGCACTTGCACTTGCAATTGCAGTACGAAGATCAGATACGGGAAGAGCAAATGGAACGTGCTAAAAAGTTGCAACAATACTCCACAATACAGAGACCTCGAGCGAATGGAATTGTAACGAACGAATCGGAGGATTTACTTCGAAGAAGTTCGGAATGGGGCGATGAGTATTCAGATGTAGCTGCAAATGGACTGGAAATGATGCCTAGTTTGCGCACTAATGGATCTGGTCAGTCAACTACCTCTGGAAGGAGAATTAGGTCAGATTTGTCTGGTCAGAGATCAGTTTCTCAGGATACGACGTCCATTTCCTCTGTTGCACGAGAAAATCGACATGGGAATGATGAAAACTTGCATACTCAACGCAAATTTCACGATAAACATGAAGAAGATGAACTTGAAGATCGACGACGAACGCAGCAATATTTTGAGGCCCGCAATGCTCAATTTACGCTGCTTAGTCGAAGAGAAAATGGAGCCCAAGCGTACGATCAGAAGCAGCAGCAGGAACGTCATAATCAGGAAGAAATGCTCTCGTATGAGCGTCCGTCGCTGCATGAACATCATATAGCGACTAGATTCCGTTCTTCTGGCATCGGAACTGGCTCCGATCCCCCAATTCGACGCAATTTGACTTCGAACGACTTGGAGTCGCCTTATACCTCACTAAGTGATTCAAATATTGCTGGAGCTTTCACAACTCGTCGAAGACAGCGAAGTGATGACTTGGAAGATCAAGACGATGAAGCTTTTCGTTTGGCAATGTCTGCTATGCGATTGTATGAAGAGGAACGTGGTTCGAATCTCCAGGTTACTGAAGAAACGAGACAAGCTGCTTTGGCCAAGATGATGGACGTTTATGCGCGTGAAATTGAACGCAGTCACAGTAATGAGTCCGGTCCTTATAGTCGTGACACTATTGCTGATACTCGACGTCTTCATCATGATGTAGGAGTTCCACCGCCTTTGCGACGAACCGTGAGTGATGATCGACCTCCTTCGTTCTATGGCTCACCACTGCAAGTGTACAGTCATGACGATTTAAAACCTCCTCGACGACAACGCCGTCCTGCTAGCAAACACAGACGAGATACTTCGTCTTACCGGCAGAATTTGCCTTCCAAGCGAGAAATAAACGATCAGGAGTACAGAGATCTGTCCGACCTCACGTCCAGCGCTTTCCAAGCCTTTCAGATGAACTCAATGGGACCAAAAGACGCTCCGAAGCTTCCTCTGAATGTGATTGAGAGCTCGGAAGACTCAGACAGCAGCGAAGACGAGTACCGACCAGATGAACGTCACGCTCCCAACTCATCCTCGCCATATAAACGAGAGTCGACTAGTACCACACACGTGCAGCTTAAATCAGAGACGTCTGGAGGTCGTTCTGGTGCAGATCAGCCGACTTACAGCAGTAAAGCCGATAGCGAGCGACTCAACGTCATGTCCCGTCCAAACTCCATGTACGGAGTCGCAGACTCGGATACGTTTAGTGACATGGACCTCATTGATCTCCCTCATTTGATGCGCAAAGAAGACCAGCAAAGTATCGACAGTGGCGCACGGAATTCTTTTGCAGATTTGAAGCGATGGAATGAAGATAGCAACACAAATTGCGAAGATCACGGCGGCATTGAGTATGAGCCGGAGCCCCGTATCAGTGGTTTATTATCACCATTACATCTGGAAGATGTTGAGCACGTAGAAGGCGATGATAGTGAGAGTTATCGGTCTTCCAACTCGTCTTCACAAATCGACTGGCAGAGTTCATTGGCCACGAAATATCCGGAATCAGGACTGGAGTCCGAGTCTTCGTTTCTTCGTCCGTTCTCTATCAGTCGCGAGAAGGAGAATGAATCATATTCTGAGCTTACAAAGTCGATTCTAGCGAATAACGGACTATCTGAGAGTATGGTGACTCAGAACGAGCATCAACCTCCTCGCCGATATTCACGGAAACCTTCAGCTACACTATCGGAACTCTTGTCGGAGTATAATGACAGCGAACGATCGTCATTACCGTCGTACTTGGAGTTTGGTGGCTCGCAACCGGAACTGGAACCTGAATACCTTCAAGCGATTGAGAATGCGAACAACCAGAATTTCATTTCCATGGAAGGAAGAGGAAAAACTCATTTAAGAAGACGATCAAGTATTCCATCAGAGTTGGAGACGATTTCTTCACACGAACTTTTCATGTAAAGTTGGGATGGAACACCTAGAGGTTTAAATTTCTCCTCTTGAAGACCAGCTCAACTGTAACGACAAGCCATGGAAGTCAAAGTATTAGTCAGGTAGCGAAGTAAAGTACATAAATATCACCTTGTTGGAACGTTGTTGAGCTCAGATATCGACTTCTCCTGCTAAAATACAAGACCGCGAGAATATTTCTAGCGTTTGCAGCGAACTGTGTAGTATGAACTAAAGCGTAAAGCTGCAACCCGACAGAAAGTTGAGTAGTAAACTTGCAACTAGTCCCAAACAAGCGCTGAAGTTTACACTCGGGGGCTTTCGATCTACTGTAGTATGATACAGCTCGTTGCATCTTCGCCATTACCGGTATATCGAAGATTACCCTGTGCTTTTCGGTGCGGGCCTGGACATAATTTTGTTGCTCTGATGGCAGCCGTCGCATTCTCATTTGCAGACTTTAGCAGAACTGACCTTCCTCTTGTCAACGTGAATATTTAGCTAGTAAAAGTTGCATATTGGTGCAAAATTAACCTGTTCAAAAAACAACGAGAACCCATACTTTACAATGCCACCTACAGGTTGATGTCAGTCTCTCGGGTCAGAACGGATGTCAGGCAAGCTCACATCACCACTCCGTTGTCTCGAACTACTTGTTGTTCATCCAAATTCATTTTTCATTGTGTGTCTCCTCCCAACCTTAATACAGATGCATAGCAAGAGTTCCATCGACGGTCCCAGCGTTTCTGTTCGCCAGTGAGCCAAGCACGCACCTACTTCCTCAACTTGAGCAGCAGCGACTTGTTGCCCTTCACCTTTTTCTGCAACTGCATGAGGCCGAAAAGCAGCGCCTCAGCCGTTGGAGGACATCCGGGCACGTAAATGTCCACGGGAACGATACGGTCCACACCACGCACCACTGCATACGAGTAATGGTAGTAACCGCCGCCATTGGCGCAGCTTCCCATGGATACGACGTAGCGCGGCTCGGGCATCTGGTCGTACACGCGACGTAAAGCTGGCGCCATCTTATTGGTGAGCGTGCCGGCGACAATCATAACGTCGGTCTGACGAGGGGACGCACGGAACACCATTCCCATACGCTCGAAATCGTACCTCGAACCAGCTACAGGACAGTAAGAAATAAGCGTCAGTTAAACATTATAGAACACGAGAGAGATGCTTTGTAATTATTACCCGAGTGCATCATTTCTACGGCGCAGCAAGCCAGACCGAAAGTGATGGGCCATAGGGAGCTCTTACGTCCCCAGTTCACGAGGTCATCCACCTTGGATACGACAAACTCTGTTTGGGAAATAATGGGTACACGTTGAGTCTACTGGAGGGAAAGTTAACTAAAGGACGTTGAGCTTACCGACGCCATTGCGAGCCGTGTCGTTGCCCGCCAGAAGGTCCTGGATGTTACCACGCTCAGCTGGAGCCGGAGCCGAAGATGTGGTGGGAACGACCGAAGAGGCGCAGCGGACAGCGGAGGTCCGTGCCAGAGCTCCAGAGCGACGAGCGAGGGTCAGCATAGTCGTGGCGTGTGAGTTTGCGGAGCAGCGAGCGATTCTAGCCGCATGCTCAGGGAGCCACCACCAAAAACTCTCGAAGGCGATGGTATCCCCATCAATCGATAATAACAGGTAAATAAGTTATGATAGTCTGTTCGTAACTGTCTGCAGATGAAGGATGGGATAAATTATTGAAGGACAAAGTGCCTAGACCATCGGAAAGGAGGCTTGTATTTGAAGCATGTACCGACTTTCAGGTACAGTAAGTTGAAGGCAACTTACGGGCAAAGGCACAACGCACACCGCGGTGAGAAGAGCATGGCGGATGCGAGTCGACCGATAGAGTTAATCTGCTCTGAAGGATGAGCCTCTATTGGTTCTTGGATGGTGTATACTTGGCCTTTACGCTCTGCACCTTCTCCATTCAAGCCCAACACGAGATAAGCGGCACCGTGGACGGAAAGATAAAGTATCTGCACCTTCTCCATTCAAGCCCAACACGAGATAAGCGGCACCGTGGACGGAAAGATAAAGTTGCAGGCTTTCCGCAATTGTGTTCGTCCCCTCCACTGCCTGTATGTCCACCGCTCCATTGATCTGGATTAATAAATGCATCTAAAATGAGGTGAAGGTGAGCGTAAATTATAAGAGTGATACTCGTTTACCTGGGCTTTCTCGATGATGTTGTGGTACTGTTCAAACGGCTGTGCGTCGTACTCGCCGACAATCGGCGGTTCGTGGAAGTGAACGACTCGTAGGATATCTACAGGTCGCATTAGCTTGAGAGCCGCATTGATACAGCGCATGGCAGCTGCTGACTTGTCCACGGCAACCACGAACACATACTGTTTGCTGATCAGTGAATTCACTGGAGCTGGAGATACGATCAGCGTTGGGGTTGATATGGAGCTACGCAGCACCTCCCATGGTACATGACACACTTGATCTATTGTTGGGCCGCCTTTACCGTAGGCTCCGATTACTAGAAAGTCGATTTGATCTCGTTCCGCGATACGTAAAAGTTGCTGCGCAAGGGAGATTTTACCGGATGAATCGCTT
>JAIKVB010001421.1:0-12998 GCA_024679045.1 Phytophthora brassicae
CGTCGCACTACGAGGGCTGGGTAATTATTGCGGTTAAGCTCCTGCAGGAAACGCAGCTGCGCGAACGAATCCTCCGGGCTTGAATTGGCCGCCTGCTCTAGTGACTTAAGCTGCTTGAGCTTCCCGCGCTGCGATAGGTTGAAGAGTGAGCGCTTGCCGACGGCGGTTGGAGAGGGTCGCACGAGAGCCAAGGCGGGCGACGCGGGCGTCGACGTTAGGCGACTGGCCGCGCGCTGAAGGAGCTGCAGGCGGGGCCGCAGGACAAGCATGAGGGGCTACGAATACGAATGGAAAATGGCCCAATATGACGAGCTGCCCTATCTATTGTCCATCTCATTGGCCGAAACCCATATCGAGGCATGATTCGCTAAAATAACGAATCGCTACAGGAAGTGGGTACAAACGTAACTGGGATATCCTATTTTGCTTCTTCAAAAAGGCAACGTTGGATTTGTAGTTAATAAACCGCAGCGCAAGTCGTACGTATTGTAAGGTGAATTATGTTGTCATCCTCTCTGTCCACAGTAATTTTAATGAAGCTGCTGCATAAATTGCAGTGCCATTCTCAATGTATCTTAGCGCCCCAAAAATATTGCGTCTAAACATTCTAGAATCGGTTTTGCCAAGTCGATACCAATTCTGACAGGGGTGTATCCCAACGCCTTCAACTTCCCCCACAATCGGATTTTAATTAAGAAACGAAAGCACCAAAAGAGCAAAAAATAGCCATGTCTTCGTCCTCCATCGCGACGGAGAAGATCAAGGTGACGATCAAGAACGAAGGCAGTTCCAGCTTTACGTTGGACACGATTCCATCCGAGAGCGTAGCCGGTGTCAAGGCCGCGTACCAGGAGAGCGGCCAGAACGCGAGCGTCATTTTGTTACTGCACAAGGGCAAAGAGCTGCCGGACGACAAGACGCTGGCTGAGTTGGGCATCACAGATGGAGACGTGCTGGTTCATATTGATGCGGCCCATCAGCCGTTCCACCCACTCAACTACAAGCTGTTGGCCGAGAGTATCAGGACCCGCAGGAAGCACGAGGACACTAACATGCAGATGCTTAAGGAGGACAATATCTGGGCCGCCGGAGCGGATGGCACTGTGCACCGGCTAGGAATGGATCAGAGCATTATCCCCCGCTCTCCTAGCGGCGGCGCGGCGGGCCACTTCTCGTCCAAGAAGGCGGTCAAGAGCCGCGCCTTCTTCAACCAACTCTCGGTGCGCGTCAACGGCTGCAGCTACCACGTGCTGCCCAGTATGGAAGGCCGCTGGAACGGAGAGCTCACGACAGTTCCCGAACAGGACGAAGGCACTCAGGTGTGCTCGAATGACCTGGTGTTCCGCGACGATGAAGGCGTGTGGAGTCAGCGCCAGTCGCGCACCACCATGAGCGGCCTCACGTCCATGCAGCACATGTGGATCAGACCCGTGTCGGACGGCATCTTCAAGATCGAGACGGACGACCCATCGCTAAGGGGATCTGACATTACTATGCAGGAGCTGGGCACGAACGTGATCATCGTTACGGCCACGTCCAAGCGATCAGGTAAAGAGGCTGATGGAGATTTGTTTTCTTCTTCTGGTGAACCGAAACGATATACGTTTTTGTGACTGTTGTTTGATGTTGCAGGCCGTCCGCTTATGGTGGAGACAATCACAGGTATCGACAGTTCACGACGTCTGCGCACGATCCAGCGCTTCGACGAATCCGGCGCCTTCCGCTCCGTGTATGTCATGAACGAAGTCCGAGTTGTCGACGCTGTGTCGGGCGCTATGGAGAAGTACGATAACGTGTTTTGAGGACCCTTACAAGTCAATTGGACACTGTTGCGGTTGATACAGGGAAAGGAATACGAATACATGAGCAGTAAGCTGTTTAAGCTCCACAAAGCGTTCGTACGTCCAGGGGCCGTTCAGCCTGTTATTGTCATTACGTCCCGCCTCTAAATACCAGTCCTTTACAATGCTGGTCCGTTGACTGATTCACTTACGCCTTGCCGTTTAGAATGTCCCAAGATGCACGCTCGAACCAGAGCTTTAAGGGTCGTGGAGAGGTATTGACAAACTCCGCGACGTCACTTGGTGTCATCCCTGGGGTCACGTACGTATCGTTCATACGCACTAATACATCACCTAGGAACACTCGGCCACTCGCTTCAACTTCACCAAGTTGACCAGTTTCGTCTGACACGAAAGACGTGACTGCGATCAAGGTCCCCTGTACACCTAAAGTGAGGTACAACCGGCGACGATGAGCCACTACGGTCGTAAGGCTGACATTTGCCTTGGGCTTGCTCTTCGCGCTCCAAGGTGAAAGCTGTTGATGAGACGGCATCGCTGCCACTTCATTGAAATCATTTGGCGATAAAAACGACGTGGGATGAGAAGTTTCCGCCGCACCAATCACGCCTGCTTTTGAATCTGAGCTCGTTGGTAGTGACAAGAACGACATGGACATTGCAGCCGCTGCAGGGTCTTTCTCGGCTAGTGCTGCAATTGCTCCAAGATCCACTATTGTGCTGCCGGTACCAGCAGAAATTGCAGACTCACTTGTAGAAGAAGTCCGCACGGTAGTCACTGCTTGTGGGATTTTGCGTGAAGTGTTTTGGGCGGAACTCTGATCACCAGTTAGTTCCTGATTGGACGAGCTTAAAATCCATCCACTATTGTGCTGCCGGTACCAGCAGAAATTACATATTCACTTGTAGAAGAAGTCCGCACGGTAGTCACTGCTTGTGGGATTTCGCGTGAAGTGTTTTGGGCGGAACTCTGATCACCAGTTAGTTCCTGATTGGACGAGCTTAAAATCATTTGCTGGCTCCTTGGCTGCGAAGGCGCAGTTCTCCGACCTGGTTCGTTGGTTGCAAACCCACTTGCCTGTGCTCCATTAGATGCTGCAAGAGGAGCCCGCAGCCGGATCTGTGGCTGCGGACCCGACCCATGCCTTGCTTGTTGGTTTTGCTCATACGGTGGAAGGGTTGTGCCTGGTATCAGATTCCACTGAGAGTTATTCTTAAATGGAGGGGCTTGAGCAGTCGTAGGTCGTTGTTGATACACCGCTCTCGCTGGTTGTCCCACTGAACCCCGAAGCCGCATCTCAGCAATTCTCCGCATCTGCTGGTTTGGGTGAGGAGCTGGTACACCATGGCTCCCAGGCACAAACACACCACCCATAGGGAACCCAGGAGCATACGCTGGTTGTCTTGCAGCAGCATTCTCCAATATTCGTTGCCGCAGCAATTCCCTGCTCGTCATACCAGCCGGCACCTGCATATTCATCGACTGCGTCCACGCTTGAGCTAAGCCTTGGGCCACTGACGCTGGTTGTGCAAACGCAGGCTGACGAAGCGTAAACGACGTGGAGACAACCGGCAATTGTGGCTGAGAGACAGTGGCAGCAGGTTGCGTTGTCGGTGCTGACTGCGTTGCTGTAGCCGACAGCGCAGTCGCCGCCTGATTTTGCGCCTTATCTGCAGCCACGGCAGCTGCCTGAGCCTTTTGCGACAGCTGCGAGTGCTGCGGCCTATAGAACGTCAGTGAGATCGGCCGTTTGGGCTTCCGGATGAGCTCGGCCAAGTCCTTGCTCGCCAAGCCCAGTGCTCTTTTCTTGTCCACGGCCAGGATCATATCCCCGACCTTGACTTGTCCTGTGGCCTCCATCTCGCCTACGCTGCCGTCCTGCGTCTTCAGCAGCTCTTTAATGAACGTCTCGTTCTTCTCATTCGTGTAAATAGACGCGTAGAGCCGCTGACCCCAAAGCTGTACATGACGCACGTTGAGCGCATTACTGTCCACCGGTTCCTCTCTCTTGCGCTTCAAACAGTGGTGTCTCATAGCTGTCAAGTAGCCGTCCAAAGCTGGGTTGGAAGAGTCCTTGTGCCTCTGTGGGTTCTCCTGGGGGAACTTTTTCGCCTGCTGCGCGTCCTGCAGGACCTCGTCGGCCGAGAAAATGTCCACGTCGCCGTCATCGAAGCTTATTTTGTAGAACAGCCCACCTCCGACCCAATAGCAGCCCACCACGGTCCCCCAGAAGGCCCGCGAGCCGAAACTCTTGCGTACGCGCACACCCATAAGGAGGTCCTGCTCGATGCCTACCACTGCGGCCTGTACAGCATGAAAACATCGTTTAAAACAGATTTAGTCGTGTGTGACGCAGGATACGAGGGCTAACGGGACGTACCGGCGTGGGGGCGTCGGTCTGCGCCTCAGCGTCGACCATCACAGTGAATCTCGTTAAACACAGCGGCAAGTGGGGTGAATTGTTTTTATTTTGGCGGGAGATTTTATATTCGTTTTCAGGCGATGTGATTCGCTGAAAAAGAATAAATAGTGTGTGGTACACCATGTTGACGGTGGATACAAGTAAGTTAGGGAGTGTTGTAAGTTAAATGTTGAGCGTGATACGCGCGCGGCGGCCGTTGGACGGAACTTGCTGCTTGAAACGCGCAAGAGCCGGAGGAATGAGGAGCTCAAACTTATTGTCGCTGCGTTGGGTTTTCTCCGGGTCGGACTGTTTGGCACTGTCATTGTCGGTCGGTATCGATAGGCAAAAGCTGATATCGAGATTGTTGCAGACGTTGTTGTTTCCTTTGTCGGACACGCCACAGTCTTCGTCAATAATTGGGTCGCAATCGGTTGCCTCAACGAGGACGGAAGTTTCATCCTCGCTGAGTATCGGTGAGTCAACCTGGTTTGAGTATTCCAACTCTAACTCCAATCTGGGCAGATCAAATTCTATCCAAAGTGACACAAAAATGAGTGATCAATAGACAGCAGCTACACCAGCAAATGAGTTCTTCCTTACCATGTTCCATGCCACCATCGTCGTTGTCCACAAGCGTCTCGCTGGCTGTACGGGTATCATCCCCACGGGCAAGCAGAGGCTGCTCGATATCATCTGCAGCTTCGGTACTCAATCGCGTGACGGTTACGACGCGCTTCTCGGCAGTGATGGCATTGTCAAGGTTGGACGCGTAGCTACGAAGGAATTTGTTAAGGTTGTTTGATCGAGCTTTCGCGGTAATTTCGGCTTCTCTGGCCAATCCGCTTGCCAGTCCACCAGCGGTAGTCGACAAGACAGGAGCAACACTTGCATCCCTTCGGCGAGCTTTCTTCGACTCAGATGACGACTTCTTCGCTTTATTGTCGACGCTCTCCTCGGGCTCACTAACAGTCCTTAGGCGCGTCTCGAACTTGCTGCAAAGGCTTTGGACCATTTGTCGTGATCGTAACTCCTTAAGCGCACTACGAATTGAAGACTTCATGGGAACGACAGGTGCTCGAATCTGGACGGACGAGATATCTGGCAGTGCCAGCTTAAGACGCCGCTCATGAACAGGTTTCTGAACAATAATCTCGACTCCATCGGCCTGCATATCATCCTGCTTCTTTACGTGGTCTATCTGGCGTCCATTCACCCAGCAGCGCCTAGCAGCAAATGCGGCCACCACAATGAGAAAAAGCATCGCGATGAAAACTGTCATTGTAGACTGAGGCCTTGGAGTGTCAAAGCTCTGCCGAGTCTTGGGCTTCACCTACACACGGAGCTTCAACCCGACGGTGCTAACTTTCAAGTGTGATTCACCTTCAAAGTTTCTGAAGTCCACAGCATCGTAGGAACGGCCTGCAGTCTCTCATCAGCTTAGTCAGAGCGGGACTATTTTGGCCTCTCGGTACGTCACCGTACTCAAAGTCTTGTCACCGGCAATTTCGCTATAAATGAACTCGTCGTCTCTGCTGGATGTTAAGCCTTTATAGTGGTAATAATTGCACAGCCTAAGCATCCTCGCTGAAGCAGAAGACACTCCTAATCGAATACGAGGCCCCGTTTCCACTTAAGGGCGAGTTGTTATCGAAAAAAATATTCCAAACCTAGAGCAGCACCGGGTTTACTCATCGCTTGGGGCACGAATGCATACATCCACTTGTGCACCAGGCGCGCTTTGCGGGAGGAGATAATCATTGGGAGATGTGTGAGCTGCTGCATGGAACCAGTGACCATTGAGTTGGCTCCTTCATCGTGCATGGAGGAATCAAACGACTAAAGCTGCAGCATCACCTCCATCGAAAGTGGCTGCTGGGCTCGCTCAAAGCGTTCACTTCGTGTAGTGCTTCCATTTGGTCTGATCGACGGGTTTGATGTCAAGAAAGCTTTAGCTGAACCACTGAAATGTTGGACAGCCGTCATCGCAGCCTGCTTCAGCTTCCGTCCCTCAAGATTCAGGTTCATATCGCTAGAATGCTTGAACTTTGACAAAACTGATAACTCCTCGACAGATAAACTGCGACAGAAGAACAGGTACCAGTGAAAATCTACAAGAATTAACCTTCGCAAGTTGGATTTTACCTCCATGAATGCCGCAGAATATCCTCCACAAGTGTATATCGGTCCATCTTCTTTAGAATCCGCTTGAAACTCTTGTTATGCAGCCACACGGAATAGCAGCTCTCACAAGAATCCGGCTGGCTTTGCCGCTCACGATGCACAACCTGATTCTCACAGTCGTGAGAAAACAGCATCACTCTTAACAAAAACATCACGTTAAAGTTAAATCTAACCCCCTTCTCACTAACATGTAAAAACCACACTTACTTGTCCGAGCGTAAATCTCTCACCACATTGACGCGATAAGTACCGACATAGTACTTGGCAAAGGCATGAACCAGCTCCACATTCTCTCGATAGAAGGCGTCCGGAACGATACCCGGACAGCGCCAGCCTGTCGTGGGCAAGTGGACCAAACTAACCGTTCTAGAGTCGTTTCCATCAACATTATCTACGTCCAGTTGATCTGTCACTTGTCTAGTAACAAGTCTCCTCTTCCTGGCAACGCTGTAGCGCGCTTCGATCTCCACTTCAATCTCTCGTCGTCTCTCCCCCTCTAGCGAGTCTGTAGCCAAGTCAGACGCCTCTCGATGAGCCACCACGCGACTTTTATGCATCGCCCAAGCAGCGACTTGGAATTTGCCGTTCATTTTGACTTTAAAGCCCTTGGGATCGTTGGGTTTGCGGCCTCGGCGGGTCCTGCAGACGAAAAATGAGTCGATTGCAGTGTATATAATTGAAAAAGGCTGTTCACCGGTCGTAGAGATCGGCGCATGTGAGGCAAATGATCCATTCGCCATTTTCCTCGTCCAGTTCCTTCACCTCCGGGTCCTCACGCACGCTCTCGGGCCACTCGGTGCGTCGGCGCCGCGCCTCATAGGGTATCATAGCCGATGTAGCCATTTTAACACTATGTGCGGTACGTCACATTGATGTACATCTTATTCGATCAATTATTTCCACGCAGTGTACTTGTATTGACTATGCAAGTACTTCGTATGAAACCAATGCACTGGTCGCAGATAGGGCACGCGCAAGAGGCCACGACAAGAGCGAGTTTGTGAGTGTCGAGGTTGGCATGCGCGAATTCAAGAAGCGGCTGGCGGCTTCTCCGCTGCTGCCAAAACGGACGTGGAGAATATTAGTTGGGTGAGGATGCTGTCGTGTATTGAGAAGTGAGTAGTTCTCTAGCTAACTACTTATGGCATCCTATCTTATAGCCACCCGTGCAGCCCAGCACTCCTTATCCTAAGAGGGTCGATCGAACCGCGATTGTAACCGCGGTTACACTCGTGTAACCTCCGATTCCAACACTCCTCCTCGGTCGTCGCCTCCTACGCCTTCAACAAACTTGAAGATCCCGCACAGCTCAGCCATCCAAGGTGCCGGCATTGCCTTCTTAAGAAGGTCTGCCATCATCAAGCGAGATTCCACCTACTCGGTCTTTACTATGCCCTTTCTCGCGAAGTCGCAGATGAATTTGACTCGAATGTCAACGTGTTTCGCGCTCGCCATGCTGTCCTCAGACTCCAACTGCCCTATTGCAGCTTGGGTGTCCATATACATGGGCATATGCTCCACTATCTCGAATCGCAGCTCCCGCAGGAGCCCCCGCAATCCCAGTAACTCTAACGTGCGACGCAGAAGTAAATTCTGCCTCCATGGTGGAAAGTGAGACTTCAGTCTGCTTTTTGCATATCCACTGGATAATCGCCCCGTCCATCGTGGTTACTCCGCCGGTGACAGACTTCCTGTCACCTTTATCTGCTGCGTAGTCCCCATCACTCCAACTTTCGATCTTAACCTGGCTTTGTCAGTCTCCTTGACACTCATGTCAAGCTTGAGGTCCTTATGGCCTTCAAGTACCTTGCTATACGCTTCGCCATCTTCCAGTCGGCCATCGACGGCTGATGAGTATGTCGTGTCGCCGTGTGTACGGCGAAGCTTATGTCCGGCCTGCACCTGGCAAACCACAATAAAATCCCCACAAGTGACTGAAAATTCCGTATCGTGGTTTCTCCACGAGCTCCCGTACTCTTCAGTAGCTACGTTTCCTGAGATTCTACTTCGTTGCTCTCTTCCCCGGTTGAAGTTCTCACACCATTTGCGTTCTCGAGTCCGTACTTCTCCAGCAGCTTCTCGATAGCAGCCTGCTGGCCCAGCGTGTAGATACCCCCATCGTCGAGCCACACACGCATACCCAAAACTTCCGCACTTCTCCTAAGCCCTTGATGGACAAAACACTCATTGCCTCGAAACACTCTTCCACCAAGCTGTCAATAGACGCAGTGACCAGAAGGTCGTCAACGTAGACGCCCACAACAGTCATCTCGCCTCCTTGTCGCTTGTAATACAGAGAGATGTCCGTTACGCAGCGCGTAAAACCAATTTCTACGAGTTTAGCATGAAGCAGTTGGCTCCATAGCCTTTTTGCTTGCTTTAAGCCATACAATGATTTTTTTCAACCTGAGCGCCAGTTTGGTGCAATCACGCCAAGTGCGATCAGCACATCCTTCGAAATTACCATCCCCTTTGGGATTGCCAGATAGATTTCCAAGTGCTGTTCTTTCTCTGCCATTACGTAGACATTAGGAATATCGCCGTGTCTTGTGGGTACGCGCCATCGCCTCGCAAGTACTAAGACAGCCTTTACGGTGCTCAATTCCATCACTGCTGCGAAAGTCAAACTGTAATCCACGCCGAACAATTGCTCGTTACCACAGGCCAAGCCTGGCCTTGGAACGCTCAATAGCCCCACCGACGTCCGTTTTAGTCTTAAACACCCACTTAGTATGCAGTACGTGACTCCCAATCGGTGGAGTCACTACTGTCCATACCCCATTCTCCTCAAGTGCCGTCAGCTCGTCAATCATCGCCACGGTCCACTTTTCCTTTAATCCGCTCTTCATAGCTTGCCCGTAGTTCTTCCGATCCGGCTCCCTTACACTGTTCACTATGTCAGGAGCAGAACCTTTATGATTCTCATTGGCTGATGGTTGTACCACAGTGGCAGCTGCCTTTTTGGACGCTGACCTCGTCTGATGTCTTTCCCGCGTCCAGCGGCTATATCCTTTCATTTCATCGCTTCTGCCGATGATCAGAGCGGGTTTCCCGCGTTCGCCCAAAGATTTATTCTTCGCGTCTCGGTGCACCGTGCACGACGACCCAAAAACCAGAATGTCGCTCAAATCAGGAGTACTTTTCGTGAGCATTTGCAGTGGTGATCTACGTCCAAGGTTACCTTTACTCGGACTCCTGTTCAGGATGTAGGCCGTGTATTCGGCAGCACCCAGAAACTCAATGGCAGACCACACGCAAACAGCATGCTGCGTACCGTATTCCCAGTGTGCGTTGGCTGAGGGGGCTTGGAGGAAAGAGAAACCTATTGATTTGACTGTCAAACAGTTCAAAAACAAGTTAAACTCAATTCGATTTGCGTACAAGAAAAATAGATCGCGACTACTCTCCACGGGTAATATATGTGCGGAAAACGACAGCAGCACTGACGAAGACGGTGAAACTCTACATTCACGCCAATATCCCGAATTGCCATGTGACTTCTTGGTGGTTTCACCAGAGGGTGTTGATGACAGCAGCGGTGGTTCCTGCAGCGGTTCCACTAATCGCCATTTGACGTGTGATCCTTTGAACGTGCACCCCACGTATCGCAAAGCACTTGGCAGCGAGCTAGCTGCTCTTTGGCCATTGCTCTGCGATGTGTTTTCTGGTTATCCGGGATGTACTGGCGAAGCCATCACTGAATCCGGCATTGGAAACGAATCGGATAACTCAACCATTGATACACCTGAACAGGGAAATGTATCGGAAGCTGAAAGCATCGACTCCCCAAATGAAGCACGTGAAAAAGCCAAAGCAAATGCGAAAGCCAGAAGGAAATCACAGCAAACCAAACAGCAGTCGAACCGGCCGGTGGATGTTGTCAGTGCAAGTATACGCTACGGTTTTGATAGCATGACAAAAATTCTTGCCACTCGTAAGCATCCAGTTCAAACTAGCGCAGAATTTAGCATGGTGCAAACGATGGAGAAACTAGCGGAATCGATTGAACTATCTAACGCAAAACAGCAGGAGAATACGGTTGCTATCCAGCAGAGTATCGCCAGTTTTCAGCAGCAAAACGCTGAAATCATGAAGCAGCTATTGGAGCACCTCCAAAAACCACGATAAGAGTACGTTGGGCCGTAATACCCAGGCCTCAATGATTCATTCGTGCATTATAAGAGCGCTAGAAGCGGTCGGCATATGTGTCCCTTTTCTTTTTCGCCAAATCAATTTCAGCTTTGGTTCTTTCCCAGTTTTGGTTGAATGCGTTCATATCAGTCTAAGTGCTCTCGTACTAAACGCAATGATGTCACTAATTGTATCTATGTGTGTCGTCTCTTTCTGTTCACAGGTGTTAGAGGGGCGATCGGTAACAAGAGCGCTGCGCTGCTGTAGTACGCATCGACTTTTTCTTCTGTCGGGTTTCGGGGCAGCGGTGGCATCTGATTGCTGTCGGTACAGCCTCCAATATGATCCATCATGCGCTTCCACACGGAGTAAGTATTTCGCTTCTTCCTTGTGGATAGATCATTGGTTGATATTGACTTGTATGGTGGCCTCGAGTCGCTTCATCCCCGAATAGACTGTTTTGAGCTCTTCGTCATACTCTGCTGGCATGGGGAGTCTTTTGCTCCGATATAGATGCTTGATGGCACTTCTATAGCCGCTAAGCGTGCTGACTTTGGTTAGTGTTGACTTTGTCGTTGATAGGAACGCTTCGAAATGATCTTTAGTGAACTGATTGATATCAATTGAACCGCAAGCGTCGAAACAGCGCTCCGAATCGCTTTATCCATCTAGACATCACGTTGAGATTGGAGGCGTACGCCCTCCCTCTGAGTACTGGATGATATGCAAGCGGCGCGACCTGCAGCAGCACTGCAGGTGTGATTTTCTTCGTCCATGGCAAAAGTTTATCTGGCCAATGAGACTCCTCTATGAATTGTACGAAATTTGTCGCACGAATTCCACACAAAAGCCATCATTTCATTTAATCTTAAAATCTGTATGGCATAGGAATGAGCCCAAGGCGTATTTGTGAAAAATGTGCGACTCTATGTCCCACGAAACCTGGATGTACCGTGTTTTGGTCGCATAAATTGCGATTTATCTTCAGTGGATGGGCGAACCGTCAGATATATTATCTATTTTTGTAAGGTAAAATAAATTCATTGAGGCTTTATTTGAGTTTCTTGTAGCCGATTAACCGTATTTAACAGGGTATAATGTACTTGCGTATTCAGACCCCCATTCCGATCGTTAGAAGGACTCTGGATTAAAATCCAAAGAATTATACATGTAGTGGAATCGCCCAGGACAAACATCTGTTCTATGTCGTACTTAATGAACTATGAACTAAAAGCCCACCGGTGGGACATATTTTAACCATATCCATAAGAATACTAGCACGAAAAAAATCCATACTGACACCCTCTTCCCCAAGCATTCGCTCAAACGCGCTGATTGCTGTCGTACGGGCCTTCTGCGTGTTCGCGGGGACAAAAGCAGACAGGTTCATGGTTCATTCTGTAGCTCTTCTGTTTCTTGTTAATTGAAACGAGTGGGTGCACATCGCCGTAAATTGACATCAGCCTAGACTAGGAGCAGTGCCTAGTAGTCGGAACTAAAAGGGTATTTGAAAAATATTTTTTTGTATTGATTTTTGTAAAGACAAATCCATATTTTCGCTTGCATTCCGACAAATATTTGTCGGAATGCGTCGGAAATTTCCTAGATTGGATATACACTATTGGTCCAAATTGTCTTATATCGCTCTATGATTGGCTAATATGCATACCAGTGCTGCTATTCCACCATCTTTCAATTTTATCTGTCGGAAAGACGTGGATATTCATCCATACCATGACTGGCTTCAGCTACTAAGCCAGTCATGGTATTGGTGATAAACCTTGTCCCACCGGTGGGACAAGGTTTATGACATCAGTGTGTGTCTCCTACGATACTTTATGGACTTTTGTTGGCATCAGTTAAAACAGTAAGACTGTGTGTTTTCTCCGCCTAAAAAAGCGAAACAATCGGAGGCGCGAGTCGCAAGATATGATTAGAATAAAAGCTCCTTCATTTCCGTCATTTTTTGCTAAAATAACCTTTTAATAAATATAGACCTCTTAAAACCGCTTATCGGTTTTAAGAGGGTTATCAATGAAATGGCGACCAGCCCGTTTAAAATACCTCAAGTATAACGTTTTTTCGAAAATACGATACGAGGTATTGCTTTCTATTTAAATCGATGTCATGGCTTTAGAAAGTGAAAAGCCTTAAAATTGCAAATGTTATAGATGATTTAAACACGAAAACACGGAATGTTGTACTTTCTATGAAAAAAGATTCTGGCAAACGTTTGGCGTCCACAATGGACCGCTTTGGTTACTATCTCGCCACAAATGACGGTAAGAAAGGTAAGTTAGCGCGCAATACGGCGATGTCCTACTATAGAAACGTAAAGCTGTGGCTGTTTGACGAGTTCCCCAATCTCCGTTTGCCAACGGAGATGAACTTGTTGAAGCAAGGAAGGACTCTAGGCAAACACTGCATGAAACGTGAGAAGGGTGGGCTGGTTAATAAGGCTATACCATGTACTAAATCGG
>JAIKVB010001422.1:0-12993 GCA_024679045.1 Phytophthora brassicae
CAGCTTCTACAGCGCGACACATCAGCCTGGCAGGCGCCGGACGAGGCCTATGCGTCTCCAGCCTCGCATCGACATCGGGAGCGCGCAGAGACGGCGCCCACGTCGCATCTGGAGGTTGCCAGTGCGCCTGGCACCGCCATCCCAGTTCCTAATTCACAACCCAGACGCGTCTCGGACTTCTCGCGGCGCTTTTTCGACCGCGGAGGCGGCAGATCGTCTTCATCGTCCTCGTCCTCATCGGATGGGGACGATTTGGAAGGCGCAGGTACGAAATTTAGACATTTAGACGAGAGGAAGTGCGGTTTAAATTCTTATTTTATGATTGCGGATTATTAGATGACGTCAACCAGTTACTTCCGTCCGCGTACGATGGATGGATACACGAGATATCTTGAGTAATGAATATTTTTATTATTGTGATTCCGTACGGTGTCGCTGACTGTAGAAGAGTTCTGTATTTATTTATTTATTGGCAGAGCTGCGTTTATGGAGGGATATTTGGAGAAACAGAGCTCGGAGAACCCAAAACTGTGGAAAAAGCGATGGTTTGTCATGCATGAGAGCAAATTGTTCTACTACAAGTCTCAAGGAGACGTACGAGAGCAGAAACACACGGACGAGACCTGCTGCGGAGTCATTTCCTTGGAGAACATTGATTCAGTGACTACAGCGGTACAGCTTTGTCTACTATCTATTACTTGAGTATAACACATGAGGAAGACAGACAACACAGCGACTTGGATGTGTTAATGTCATCTCTGCGTTACTATTCTGTTGCTAACTGACTGTTACGTCTACTATCCCATATGCTGTGATCTTGCAGAAAGATTTTGGCGTCGCTGCTTTCCAGATCCGAATGGAAAGTCGGCGATATGTCTTACGAGCTGAGTCCAAAGATATGGTAACGTTACAGTCAGATATTGTTGCTGCTGACTTGGTTGAATGATAAGCTTATGCGTTGTTGTGTACAGATGCACGAGTGGCTCTTTAACTTTCAGAAATCCATCGCAAATATCGTGTCAGCGCTTTCACGGACGCAGGTCCGTCTTTTATTTACATCCTATTGACTGAGATTGGTGTCGCGTGCTTAATTTTTCTATGCTGGTCACTTTCTTTCAGGCGGAACAACGGCCGAATCGACTTTGCAATAGTTTATCCCGAAGGGTACGTACAATTTTGTGTGTAACGGGATGCATCATGCAACTTAAATTTACTCAGTTTCGAGCAAATCTGATATTGGTTTGGTTACGAAATGATTCTGCAGCAAAGTATGTCCCGCGTGAACCGCAGCGTGTCGTTCGACTATCAGGACTACATGGACCAGTTTCCTGTTGCAGCTTCTGTTGATGATATATATCGTGGGGGTGCAATTGGTGGTTTCCTCGCGTCGACCAGCTTTTCTGACGATTCGACTGGTGGTGAAGGCTCTTCGTCTTCACGGACCAGTCCTCGGCGGGCTAGTAGTCCACTGGCTTTTGCTGGTTTTGGACCACGGAGTCCGCTGATGTTTGCATTCGATCCAATGGACGACGTCCCAGAGCATCACACACCTCCAGTACGGCGCAATTCATTTGCTGAATCCAAAGAAGATAATATTGATCGTGACGGACACCTTCATTTAGGTGGCAGGTGGGGGGATGGAGTGGAGAGTACGAACACAGAAACAGCTACCGAACCACCACCAATGATGCCAACGTCGTCTCCTCCGGTCACAACAGCCAAATACATCCCACGGTATCTTCGGAATCGCAGTGCTGCGGAGCCAACATCTCCACCGCATTTTCCGGTTGATTTGTCTCCTCCTCCGGAGCCCGCTCCTGCTCCTACTGGTGGTCGCTGGGTACCCCGCCACCAACGAGAAGGATTCGCAGAGATGCAGCCGATTGAATCGTTCTCTATTAACTCTCGCGACTCGTTTCATGAGACCTTCAATGAGGACAGTTCTAGCTACTCGACGGGCGATGACGTTCATGGTGTAACGTCGCTGTTGGGGGTTCGGTCAGCAATGGAGGACGTTTGCTGCTGTATTCCCGACCTTAACACCCACTTGAAGGATGACCAGCCGCTTCATCAGAAGCAATCATATTACGCTTTATTCGATGGACATAGCGGTGTTCGGGTACGTTCTCATGGCTTAGCTTTTACTCGTTTTTGCTCTACTAATGAAGCCATTTAAATTATAGGCAGCGACGTTCTCAAACCAGCGATTGTTACCGTATCTTAGTGCACACGAATCCTTTACAACGGATGCACAAGTAGCTTTTGAGGAATGTTTCGCTCGTATTGACCGAGAATTTCTTGCAAAAGCTGAGGAAGAGGTACGAAATATTGTGTACCTACGTCCTGTTTTGAGAGTTACGTACGTGTGGTGACGCTAAATATCTTGTTTCCGTTGATAATGATTCTAGAGTCTGGGTGATGGTACTACCGCAGCTGTGGTGCTGATCCGGGGCAATCGCTTAATTACGGCAAATATCGGTGACTGCAGAGCGGTCGTGAGCATAGGTGGTCAGGCACTGGATATCATCGAAGAGCAGACGCCCGGGCGTGAAGACGAGCGAAAGAGGATCGAAGAACAAGGAGGTTGGGTGAACGAGGAGCGTGAACTGCAGCTGTCGAAACTACACTCGATGGATTTGAGTGATCCAGAGATTCAACAGCGTGCTGAACGTGTCGTGAAGTGGGTTACAATTTACCGAGTGAATGGCGAGTTGGCTGTCTCTCGTGCTATTGGGGACATTGACTACAAAGGCGAAGCGCTGGCAAAATACGAGTACTGGGCGTTTCCAGAGGGCCACGACCGTACTTTTCACGGCGATTTGGTAATCTCGGTGCCTGAATGTCAGGTACAGTGAACAAAATCATGAATAATCTTCGGGAATTGATGAGAGACTGACTTTTGTGCTTGTAGGAAATTGAAATCACACCAGAATTTGATTTTATTATTCTAGCGTGTGATGGTTTGTGGGATACAATCAAGAGCAAGGAGGCTGTGAAATATGTGGCAGACCGTCTGAATGAAGGGAATTCTGCAATGGTATGAAAGCAATCGTCCTAGTAGACTGTGGGATGCGAATGTTCTAACGTTTGGTTTCGTTCTATTGTCTCTACAGCAAGCAAGTCAGTCACTGGCAAACTTGGCGATTCGATCAGGTTCATCTGACAACGTCACTGTTGTTATTGTATTGCTCAATACGGAGCAAATGTCCAGCTCAATAGATATATTCTCAAAGCAGTGAAGGGGAGGGTGGAGCAGCTCGAGATCCGAGATATTTGCTGATGTCAGTCTACACCATTGAAGAAGTAAAGGAAATTGTCCACGGCAGAAATTGTGCATATATACGTTTTCTTGGAACTGTACGAGGCTGTTGTTGTTTCTTAGCAAATTGTTCTGGTTGCTTACTTCTCAACGGATGCGATGATATCTACAGGAAAAGCAGGGTTCAAATTAGTTATTTCATTCAACAACACTCACAAATCAAGGAATAGAATACATACCTTCCACAATCTTGTTGAAAGCCGGCGCCGCGAAAGAGTTTGGGTATTCCTCCAGGAAAGACACACCTTCCTCACATGCACCCGTCATCTTGTTATCCAGTGGCAAACGTCCAAGGAAAGGTACGTTGAACTTCTTGGCCATCGCCTCACCGCCGCCGTTGGATGCAGGAAAAACTTCCATTTGCACCGAGTGTTTGAGCAGTTCGGGCGCCTTCTCTTGTAGCAGCTACCAACAGAAACCAGAGCGTCAGTTAATTTTGCTACAATAAAATAAAAATCACACACAATTACTCCTTCTCACCTTCATAAAGAGCTCCGTTTGGTCGTCGCCGTCAGCTCCGACAAACTTGACGTCGCTAAGTGAACGCTGCACACCGCTCATATTCTCCACGACGCCCAGCACGTTGATGTTGGTCTTGTGGCAGAAATTAAGCTCCTTGCGTACGTCACTAAGCGCCACTTCCTGGGGCGTCGTCACCACCACAGCACCATCCAAATCAGCCTCCTTCATGTACTGCACGATACTAATGTGCTCGTCTGAAGTGCCGGGGGGCGTATCAATGATGAGGTAGTCGAGTTCTCCCCACTGAACGTCCACAAGGAATTGCTTGATGATGCCGCTCTTCTTGGGTCCACGCCAGATGATGGCGTCATCAGCATTCGGCAGCATGAAGCCGATGGACATGACGCCCAAGTTATCGTCCACGTAGACGGGAGACCAGCCGGCTGCACTCTGATGCACTTCCTGGCCCAGTAATCCGAGCATACGGGGAACACTGGGACCTGTAATATCCACATCCAATAGACCTACCTGATAACCTTTACCAGCCAGTGCAAAGGCCAATTGACAGGCCACTGTACTCTTGCCTACGCCACCTTTGCCTGATAGCACCAGCAGCTTGTGTTTGACACCAGCCAGACGCTGCTTAACGTCCGACACGGCTGGGTCCGGCTTGCGAGCCGCACCTGACGCACACAAGCTCTGATTGGGACAGCCTGCACAGCCATCCACCTTACCGGCCTCTTCAGACTGTGGGCCTACGCAGCTTTCGTTCGCGTTGGCTGGAGCAGACGTCGCCATGATCAAATTATGGAAGTGGGCTGCGAAAGTGACATCCACATTATATTATGTGTATAAGGTGTGGTGCAACGTTTTGGCCAATCGGAGGAAAGACAGAGTGATGGTCATACTACGTAATCAGTAGATACAGTTTAAAAGCACTTGTAAACCGCTAATCAACTGAAACTGCTCGTCAAGCGCCGACTGACTCAGGTGTGTGTCACTTGTGTGGTGCGAGGACATACAAAGCCCTAGTACAAGCGTCGACCCCCTTTTGGCCTGCCATTTCTCTCTTCCGGTCGTCTTCCCTTCCTTGTCGCCTGGTCTTCGTCGTGTGTATATCTGCATTAAGTTCCTCTACCTAAACAAAGAAACAAGCTCTCCATCAACCTCAAGACACTGAAGACCATGAGCGACACGTGGCAACCGCAGCCGACGCTGTTGAACGAAGTGGTGGCTCTTCTTCAAGCCTACATGGTGCCTAACAACGAGATACAGCGTGAGTCCTACCAGCGTTTGCAGCAGTTCCAGAAAAACCTCGAGTTCAATCTCTACCTGGTGCATCTGCTCTGTTCTTCCCAAGCCGAGCCCAACGTCCGTCAGCTCGCTGGTCTGTTACTTAAGCGCAACATTAAAGCTCGTGACGTGGACGTCGTTCTCACCCCCACCGAGTCGGAGATTCTGGCCGTCATTCGCGCACAAACACTCCGTGTACTGGCGGACCCTCTGCCGCCCATTCGTAACACGGCCGGCTCGCTCGTCACCACTTTCGTGTCTCAATGCACGTTTCTAGACGAGTGGCCGGAGCTCATGCCGGCGCTTTTGCTGCTGCTGGAACAACAGGAAGATCAGGCGGTAGCTGGAGCTTTTGGTGCTCTGGTCAAGATCTGTGAAGACTCGGCCGCTAAGCTTGAGAACTCGCCCAGTCGTCCGCTCAACGTGCTGGTGCCCAAGCTTTTACAGTATTTCCACCACCAAAACGCCGCTTTCCGTCGTGACGCACTCGAGTGTCTTAACAACGTGTTGATTTACATGCCAGTGGGTCTCGTGGTGCAGATGGAGAACTTTCTAGCGGGTATCTCGCTGCTTACACAGGATCCGTCCAATGACGTACGTAAACTCGTATGCAAAAGCATCGTTATCCTGCTGGAAGTTGGTGTGCAGTACCTTGTACCACACCTCGATAGTATCATCCAGTTCATCTTGCGCGCCAATCAGGACGAGGATGAGAACGTGGCGATTGAAGCTTGTGAATTCTGGGCCTCGTTCTGTGACTTACGTGAGTTTAACGACATTAAGCACATGCTACAGCCGTATCTAGCACAAATTGTACCGCTGCTTTTCCAGCGTATGGTCTACAGTGAAGAAGACTTGGCTAACTTTGTTCGTTCTGTGACTTACGTGAGTTTAACGACATTAAGCACATGCTACAGCCGTATCTGGCACAAATTGTACCGCTGCTTTTCCAGCGTATGGTCTACAGTGAAGAAGACTTGGCTAACTTTGAAGCGGAGGAGCAGAGCCAGGATGAAAATGTACCTGATCGACCAGAAGACATTAAACCAGTCTTTCATCGCAAGGCCGGCAGTGGCCATGAAGGCGGCGCTGGTTTGGATGACGATGAAGACGACGATGATGAGGACTACGACGATGACGACGATGATTCGCTGCTTGAGTGGAACCTCCGTCGCTGCTCGGCTGCTAGTCTCGACAACTTGGCTAATGGCTACGGAAATGACATTTTACCGACGTTATTGCCTCTACTACAGGAGCGTCTGGCTCAGGAACAACCGTGGCCTCTTGTAGAAAGCGGCATCTTGGCCCTTGGTGCCATCGCAGATGGTTGTTACAATGGTATTACGCCCCACCTTCCGCAATTGTATCCATTCCTGCTGCAGAAGCTGGAAGATCCTGCACCGTTTATTCGGAGTATTACGTGCTGGACGCTGAGTCGCTACGTGACGTGGGTGGTGGAGCAAGGCAATCACGAGGTGCTTTTCAAGCCATTGGTGGAGGGAATGCTGAAGCGCATTCTTGACCCACACAAGAAGGTACAAGAGGCTGCGTGCTCAGCCTTCTGCACGCTCGAGGAGGAAGCCCGTGAAGAACTCGTCCCGTATCTGACGCCGATCCTGCAGAACCTCATGTTCGCCTTTGGCAAGTACCAGGCGAAGAACCTGCTGATTTTGTACGATGCCATTGGTACGCTCGCCGACTCCATCGGTGAAAACCTGAACCACCCGGAGCTGATAAAGATCCTGATGCCCCCGCTTATTGCGAAGTGGAACGCTCTGGAGGACCGCAGCCGTGAGATTCTGCCACTGTTTGAGTGTTTGGCGCCTGTCGCGCAGGCTTTGGGCAAAGGTTTCCAGGAGTTCGCGATGAACGTATACGTTCGCTGTCAGCGGATTGTGGAGAATGAGTTGCTAGCCGACGCCATGGCCGAGCAGAGCCCCAACGAGTTCGACGAGGGTGATCCGGAGCTTGTTGTTTGTGCTTTGGACCTCATTTCAGGCATGATCGAAGGCTTGGAGAACAGCAGCGAGGAGCTGCTAGCCAGCTCAAACATCCTGAACCTGCTCATGAGTTGTGTCCGCCACGATGTGATGGATGTTCGCCAGAGTGCGATGGGTGTGGTGGGCGACCTGGCGAAGCACGCGCCGAACCTTCTGCGTCCCGTTCTCGGCGACCTGCTGCCGGTCTTGATTGACAACATTGATCCGGATTTGCCTACTGTGTGCAACAATGCTAGCTGGTCTGTGGGTGAGATTGCCATTCGCATCGGTCCTGAGATGGAGCCTTTCGTTGAGAACTGTTTGGGCCGCTTGATCAGTATGATTAACCGTCCGAAGCTGCCGCGAAACCTGGTGGAGAACTGCGCAATCACAATCGGTCGACTTGGATATGTGTGTCCGAATGTAGTGGCACCGCACTTGCAGGAATTTGCCAAACGCTGGTGCCGTGCGCTTGCGCACGTGCGGGCGCCAGAGGAGAAGGAGCACTGTTTCCTGGGTCTGTGCTACATGGTGAAGGCAAACCCGAATGGCATCGTCGCTGACTTCATGTTCATGTGCGGTGCCATTGCTTCGCTTGAGGGTCAGCAGATTCAACACGCGGAGCTGAAGGACATGCTGTACCAGATCGTACACGGCTTCAAGACGAGTCTGGGTGAGAACTGGGCTGCATACTTTGCGAGCTTCCCAGAGCCTCTGCGCCAATTCCTTACCACGCGCTTTAACCTGTAGAGTGACAGAGTTTTCGCTGGATGGGAATGAAGAGAATGAAGTGTGTGAAGACCCCAACGGCAGCAACGAAGAAGCTGACGAATGGTACCAAGTGAATGAGCCGTTGATGGGGTGACGGTAGTAGGATTAAAAGTAGGCAGATAGCAGTAGTAGTAGTTAGTAGGCACAGAAGAGCGAGTAGGGTAGAGAATAGTAGATCACCGAGCGACTTCCTTAGCTGCAGGTTGTAGGTAGTAAGCAATAGTTTTTTTTTCATTTTGGAAGGACATCCTTAGAATCAAAAGGAGGCATGTAATATTGAAAAGTGTGAACACTACAGACTCTACTACTAACTTCTTTCAGGTCAGGCGGCAGAAGCATCCTTCATTTTAACCTCTTGTTTGTCTTCACCTTTGGGTTTTTTGGTGTTTGAAGAACCCTCGACCAGACGTGTAGCCATCTTTGAACGCGACTTCTTCCTGTTGCTATGACTGGGTGTTCCCTTAAGAGGGTCGTCAAACTTGAAATCCTCAGCGAGGAAGTCGTTCCATATCCGCGGAGTAGCAGAACGCTTCGGATCGTCGCTCTTTGTCGCTGCAGTCGATGGTTTTCTGTTTAGATTTTCCACCTTGACGTCATCTGAGCCTTCAACAGTAGAGACTTTTCTGTCTGGTTGTCCACGTGCTGCCGACTTCTTGTTGCCAGGGCTGAAGAAACCAGGTGATCCTGATGGTAACAGTGTCGGCGAGAATAAAGGAGATGGCAAGTTTGTTAGTCCTGGGAACGGTACCGGTAATGGTGATTTCTCCTCACTTTCGGCTTCTTTTGCCAGCAAGTCGAGGAACGTTGGGCTGAGCATTGTGATGGATCCTCTTCTGCTTCGTGTACTTGATGGGAAGGACCCCACTGCTCCATCTATTGTACATGAACATAAAGCGACTATGAGATTTTTCACACACACAAAGACACTCATTTCGACTTCAAAGCTCACCTTTGACTGCACTATTTGGTGGGACCTCAATTGGTGGAGGTGGAACTGCTCGTCGGCTCAATGTAGACGTTGATCGTAGCTTTCGTGTCTCTCCGGAGCCACTTAACGCTGAGTTTTCAGGTACAGACGCATCACTGGACTCGATGGAGGCGACTTCACCTACCATCTCATCAAAGCGACTGCGAACTTCCTTAACCGTCTTGCCCGGTAGAACTGCAGCGATTTTAGCCCAAGGGTACGCTTTGC
Organism: Phytophthora brassicae; assembly: GCA_024679045.1. Lineage (NCBI taxonomy): Eukaryota > Oomycota > Peronosporomycetes > Peronosporales > Peronosporaceae > Phytophthora > Phytophthora brassicae. The sequence goes on from JAIKVB010001422.1 coordinate 9,020, forward strand.
AACCAGCCCAACCTGCCAACGCTGTCTCAAACGCTTTATCTTCTTGAAATGTCCAGGGTTTCCTCCGTCCGTTCCGATGCGGAGCGGTAGTTTCTAACTGTTGCTGAAGTTGGTGATGTACTGGCTGGACAAGTTGATTGTAGAACGGTACTGGGACTGCGATACTCATCGTTTGTGCAGCTTCCAGTGCTGCGGCACTCAATGAACGACTGCCACTCAATGACGAAGCTATCATTCGTTTTCCTTGACCATCTTTCGTTTTCTGAGGGTCAATTTGTCGGGGTACCTGATAGTTCTGTCTGTTAGGGTCATTCTGACTGCCTGTAGAGAAGTAGCGACTTGGCGTCATCATCACCGGAGACGGTGGCAGTTGTTGAACTAGTCGCTGTAAGTATTGTCGTCCATGCAGCCGCACGTCTTCAATACTGCGTGTGCCTACATAGTCCGTGATGTCTTTCCACTCATTTCCAGTCCGTCTCGAGCCGTAGATCTCTAGTGCCTGCATGAACCGCCCATGTTCCTCTCGTCGCCATTGTGACCTGCTAGTGTCGCTGACTAAATCGTCGTCTTGGAATGAAGCTCTGCCATATCCTGCACCTGAATTGATCATCGCAGACGTTTCCTGCTGCATGACTGGAGTTTGTCCGGGATTTACCCCCAAACTGGGCGTCAGGGTTTACTTGGCTTTTGAGTGAGCGACAGACTTCAGTGACTACTACCGGAAAAGCGAGATACTACTGGAAAGGCGCGGACCGGCTGCAAGATACGCTTTGTTTTTAGAGGGCGACGGTAGAGCCAAGAGGTATCAAGGCTAGGAAAGCCTCCGTCTGCTCTATTTTGCTGTGGCGCTGGTGTGATATGGGCGGAGGCAAATACTAATAGTAGTAATGTACGGAGGAGCACAGTGACTATCGCGAGAGTTGCTGTCGATTGACAGCAGTGTTAGTGGTCAGCTTATGGCACACTATCTCACACGTCACAGATTTAAATTTTAAATTTTAGATCGCGACGTTTCATGATTAATAAAATGTAGCCATATCCTTCTAATTATGTAGCCATCTTGTCCTGCGCACCACCGCCCAGCAACTTCAGTAGTTCCTGTGCCGCTTCCTTTAGTACCAATACGCAAGGGATGTGCGTTCGCTGCCAAAGAATGTGTCGTTCTTGCGCACTGAACCCTTCACCATGTCTCTTATCGGACCCAGGAACGCAGCTCTGGTCGAAGCCGCCACTACAAACCCCCTTTGCGTCGGCAATGATGAGACCCAGCGCTCCAGCACGCTGGGCATGGTGCAACTTGAAGACAAACGGAACGCCACCTCGTATTGCCAGCATAACTCGATCACGAACTTCATGCGCATTACGCAGCGGCTGTGAGGCATCGGGCGGGTCTGCCAGCACCAACTCGGCCGATACATCGAAAAGCCGAGGACTGTAGTGACCTGTCCAGGCTTCAAATGTTCGCACCACCTCCACTTCTACTTCACTTTTACTATTTGTCAGTATTTGCACTTGTTCTTTGGTGTCGGATAGCAATACGTGAGGTAATGCCACGTCTTCAAGTTGAGCGCCAGATGAACGCAGAATACGATGCGGGTCTTGGATAATTAGTGCAGACAAGTCGCTTTGAGATAGGATATCAAATCCACTTACAACACTGTAGCCATGATCCCCAACGCCTTTCAATAACGGAATAGCGAAAGCTTCTTGCCTGCCATTGAGCTCCGTAGGGTGAGACGGGGACATCTCAATGCGACTACTGCGGTGACTCCAGAACCCAGCGCCAAGTGTATTCATTGCAGCTACACGAAAGGTGTATGCAGCACCAGGAAAGAGACCACACACCTTGGTGGACAGCCAAAGTGCTCCCGAACTCAAACTCTCGGAAGTGACTTGACCATGACCGACGCTCGCATTTACTGCAATGACTTTCTCGTGCTCACAGACAAACGCTCCGTCGTCTGCTCCTCTTCCGGTTTTAAGATTTTCCTGTTCTCCTTTTTCCGGAAGTTTCTCTGTTGACACAAGATACCATTGAATCTCTTTGCCGCCGTCATCGTCGGCATCAAGCCATCGTAGAGTTAGGCATATCTTCTCCATATCGCCCACCTCTGGAACGCCAGGGATACGAGAAGGATGAGAGCATGGACTGGTAACCACACGACGTGATGCTCCACTGACAGCTCCTCGGGTTTCACCAACAAGTAAGCGTACAGAGAAGGAGTACGCCGTCCCAGCTTCCAGTCCAGTGATCACAGCCTCAAGATCGCGGCCATCGAAATCGTCACCGAAAAGCGTCGACGGCATTTTGCTACGTTTGAGCTCATCGTGAGTCACATTCACCGCACTTTCCAGGTTTCCGTTCAGCTCAATCGCACTGCCATCGTGTCTCTCGTGTTTCCAGCTCACTTCGTATCCGTAGCTGGTAACATCATGTTTCAGCGGTTGGTACAGTTCTTGCCAGCGTATTGTGGCCGTCGTGCGTGTCGTATTAACGACAAGTGGAGGCCACGCAACTGGCAAAGTGAGAGACGCGATGTATCGCTCCCAGCGTTTATCTTCCTGCCATTGTTTGAGTCGCTCACGACGTGACAATTGCTCTTCGTCGCTCTCTTCATTGTCAAAACTTCGCTGTCTTCGGTTCTTCTTGGCGAGATATGCTGGATCACGTGGCCACTTCACGAAAGTTTTCCAGTTTGTATCGCTAAGTGTCGGACGTCGTGAAAAGGAGGAATCAAAACCTGGAGACTGTACTGTTTGTAGTAAGGCCAGAACTGCTTCGTCCCTGTTGTCGCCTGTCATCAGCAAGGCGTCAAGAGCGATGAATTGCTTGACATCTTTGACGTTAGAGGCATCGCAATAGCAGAAACGCAACATTTGCGCTCTTCGCGTCTTTGATGACGTTGTGGCTACTGAACGCATGGTCGAGACGACGCTGCCTGGAACAAAGAGCATATTATGTCCAGGCTTGAGCTTCACTCTGCTGTATAATTCCTGTACTCGTTGGAAGTAGTCCGTGTCTAGTAATGTTGTCCTGGTTGCCACCGTAGCGTCAGAATCCAGCGCAATCTCCCGAAACTGGTTACGCAGTATAGCAGGCGGAGTGATTGGCGCGAACTTGTGACCAAATAGCGACGCACGAGTGTCAACATCTCCTAGCGGTATCGCCAACATGTGCAGTCCGTATGGACACGCTACGATATCCTTGGCACTGTTGGGCGCGTCCAACTCTATTTCACTACTTGAGACTGGAGGTAACTCTACAATGGACGGTAAGAACGCTTCATCTCGTGACGCGTTAGTGCGCTGTATGTAGTCATGAGTCACGAAAATCGGTACGCGGAAAGTTGTCTCTAGTATGGCTGCACACTCCTTGTTTTCTATAAGCAAAGGCCTCGTCTCGATCTGGTTATCATTTCTTCCCCGCTGCTTCTGTTCTCCAAAGCAATTAGCCAGGAATTTGTCCATAGTACTCTTCCCAGTGGCAACTTCCTTCTCTCCGTCACTTTCACTGTTTCCAAGTCCCAACATCTGCCCCACTGCGTTCTCTGGATGCTGCAGTAGCACTGGCTGCGCCTTCTCCGCGTACAGCTCGAAGAATTCGTGAAAACTCACTTCATCTATTTCTCTTGTATCCACTTGTCTGCTGTATGGAGAAGTGTCAGATTGCTGGAGCTCTTTGTGAACCTCCCGGAAGTGAAGACGTTGGTGCCGCACATAGCGCACGCGGTTGCAGTAGGCCACGTCGACTGCGTCTATCGATGGTAAATGTCCTCCAGTCGCATCGGCATTCGAATCGTACATGAACGAGGTCACGCCTAGCTCCCGGCATTGCACGAAGGCGCGTTGCAGTCGCTCGTCCAGATCAACGGACTCGTCGCCCTCTAGAGGTGCAAGCAGCAGATCTTGGAGCGGAATGTCCAGTTGTGGGTTACGAAGCGTGACAATGCTACTAGGCACATCGGTATCGCCTT
>JAIKVB010001423.1:0-12993 GCA_024679045.1 Phytophthora brassicae
TATCGTTCAATTGTCGTACCAGACACACACATAACGTACCGGAATTCCGGTGGATTAAGCTGTCTTCGGTTCAAAGAGAAGCAGAGAGAAGCAGAGTCGTTAGTCAGTTCGGAATTCGCCCAAGAATATACACTCCTTTCGTTCTCACCTTAGTCCCTGCTGTCCTCGAGAGTGAAGTTACAACACACGCATATTTTCATTTTATCCGACCTGGTGGACTGATGCAATCATTGCAACACGATACATCATTCCACGGTACCGCTTTTAGCAAATTCGACAATTAAAGCTTTCAACACACGACAAATTAACGTACATACACGTTTGGCATTAAAGTTCGGAGTTCATACCTCTTTAGACATATTCCCCAACTATAATAGAGCGTCTGCGACTTACGCTGGGAATACGTGATTCTTTTACGTAAAAGGGTCAATAGAGCGCTTAAGCAGTTCAGAACGAAACGAAAATCTAATGAAAATCTTCGTTTCGTCGTCGTCTTTGGAGACGATACTTTGTGTTGCTGCTTTTCAGCACGAAACGGAATCAGACATAATTTCGGAATAGAGAAAAAGACAAAATGATTTGTTGTGCACGTTTCGTATTCGTTGTAGATGCTTACGCGGCAACTGAGCCCTCGTTCTGAAGTCGTGAAACGAATATTTTTTCCGTTGTGAAATTCGTTTTGGTACTGTAGCTTAAACGCTCCAATAGCAATAGATCATGTCGTTTTTTTCTTTTTCGTCATTCCTGCTGGCGGGTTACCGTTTTTTTCTGGTGGCAAGAGATTACCTGCATTCAAGTAGTGTAAGATATTCCTTACCTCTGGTGTTGCTTGTGCCTGCAAAAGTTTTGTTCTGCTAAAGCGGACTATTCCAAATATATTCGCGTTCTGCACCAAATTAATCGGCCAAAAATGCGTCCATACTTTTCTCGAAGTATGTATGACTATATCTGTACTTTAGTATAATAATTGATTTCAAAACATTAAATAGTATGTCATTCCCGCAGGTTTGTTCTTGCATACCGGTACCGGTATTTCTTGCGGTCTTAACCAAAGCCATTAGTGCCATGCCATGCCAGTCTCGTCATGTCGTATGGCACGGCTGGCACTTTTCCGAAAACTTGCCATCCAAATGCCATTTTGTATTTACGGTAATAAAAACCTCTTTTTGTTTACTTCCGTCAAACAGAAACAGATCGTAAAAAGATGACCGGCAACGGCAAGCGCGCGGGGAGACCGACAAACACGCAGCACGAGCAAGCGAGCTAAGGGGACGTCGCTGGACACTGTAATAACGGCTCAAAGTGAGGATGGTATCGCTCCAATGTGCCTTGCCTAGAAGTACTGTATGGACCAGAACGCTCAAGTAGCATTCTCAACGATGTGGTGGATGTTTTACTCAGCAACGATTTAAACAGCGAAACAGTCTACAACTTTGAGGTGCCCATCTCCTGCGGATTTTGTTCGTGTTGCTGCTCAGGAAGCAGTTGATTTTGCTGGCAGAGCTTGTGAGGTTGCTACTGGAACCCGCGAAATAGCGGCTAAGAGCTCATGGTGCTGCTGGGCTATTGAAGCTCGTGTATGTGGCAACTGTGGTACCTTTGGAACTGATAGCGCATGTGTTCTCAATGGGGTTCGTTGTGCAGTTGAAACTTTTCTTGGTGATGAAACGAAGAGTTAGTGATTTTTTTCGAGCACATCGTCCCGATATAGTCACTGTAATTAATGGGGAGGTTGGCTACGCTGGAGGAGTCACAAATATTCAATCGCGAATTAAAGCAACATAATTTGTACAAGCTGTTGATGTTCAATTGCGACTCAAACCTTCTATAGGACGTCTTGTAACAGTTCTGGAACTTCCCTTAGCAAATGTACATGTACTAAGATAGTTGCCACCTTTTAAAATCCATCCTTGGATTTGCAAAGCAAACGTTTTGATTGGTAAATTACGGCGTGGCAGCATGGCAAAGTTACTTTTGATGGCACTTGACTTTTGCCCTTTTTGGGCACTTCATCCCTATCCCTAAAAAGTGATGTCCAATCAGATTTTGGCATGGCAGGCATCGCAGTGATTAAGACTGGCCCTCAGATCCAACCGCATTTGACAAAATATAATCAATTGTCTTCGGAAATCGTAGGACTGCCCAGTTACGATACCGTACCTACTTTCGATTGGCCCAAAATCTGTAAGAATAAAAAATACGTGATTGGTCAAAATTGTATATTTTCAAAATGACCACTTCAATATGAACCTTGTCCCGATATGGGGTATTTCACCCGTTTGCCAGCAGGTCGCGTGTTGGACCAATGATACCTCGAGCCTAGTCCCACGACACGCCCTGACTTCGTCGCCTCAACATTCATTCTAGGCCAATCGACTTGGACCGCCTGGAGGTATCCCCAGGACGGGTGTCGATAACGCTTCATCCCCACGATCGTTGTTAGCAAGACCGGATGTCACTTCTAGCAGTAGGAAGTGGACTTCTGTGCATCCGATCCGACCTGTACGTGCCCTCGTGAGTCGGCGTGCTCCCACGGCTCCCTTCACATTTTTAGTCAGTCGTGAATCTCCGTTTTACTCAAGAAGTCTAAGAACCAAACCGTCTAAGTATAACCTGTCTCCCACTACTTTTTCGTCTGGCAGCACGCTCTCAATTCGTCTGAACTACGTCTCCTCACGCTTCCCAGCCCAGGTACAGAATACTCCTAAAACCCCGAGTTTAAGAGAGGTACGCGACAACCTGCAACCAGAACTGCTTGTGACACGCTTTCGTTTGCGGTAGGCGATGGTACGTCTCTCAGGACTCTGTTGTTGTTTAGATTCGCGTACCAAACGCAGCGTCGTAGTAACAGTAAGCTGCGATACCCGTGGCTTGCGCGTCGAAGTTGCAAGCGGCAGGTTTTGCATTCCCATGGAAAATAGCTCAGTGGCATGTGCTTGTGTCAGAATCGTAGGAAATGGAAGCTTTGTCACGTCTATAACCGTTTCGACAATATGTTTCATCATGACAGACCATTCCGAGTACGTTTATCGCATTAAAGCGGTCGGTAAATCAGCCGACCGCAGGCTCCTTAGAGGTCGGTGGCTTGCGCGTCGAAGTTGCAAGCGGCAGGTTTTGCATTCCCATGGAAAATAGCTCAGTGGCATGTGCTTGTGTCAGAATCGTAGGAAATGGAAGCTTTGTCACGTCTATAACCGTTTCGACAATATGTTTCATCATGACAGACCATTCCGAGTACGTTTATCGCATTGAAGCGGTCGGTAAATCAGCCGACCGCAGGCTCCTTAGAGGTCGGAATTTGTCGCAATAATAGTACGGGCCGATGGTTGTGGGTGTTTCAGTGTTTGCAGGTGGCGGTGTAGTGGAATTAGACAGACCAACTCGTCTAAGTAGGATTTCAACTGTCGTCTCGAGTTGTTGTTGCGTAATATTTCACGCACCAATCCCCTTTTCTCTATAATCTCTGACAATCCATCTAGAAGCACCTTTGGTAGCTTGCTAATTGCACATTTAATCTCTTCGTTTTGTCAATAAACTCAATATGAGGTGGAATACCACTCGCTTGTAACAACGAGCAATTTTCATGTACCAGCAAGTTGTACAGGTACTGTGTACATATTGATTACGGACTAGAAAGGTCGCAAATAGCGAGTGCTTTGGCGGTAAAGTTGATTTTAAACACTTAAAATGATAGACGAGCGACACCATGTAAAGGTGCAAAATCCCGCGTATATTTTCAGTCTTTGCAATCGCAGGAAATATTTCGGCAATACAGGTCGTCAAAGTAGAGTCATTAATGTCATTGCAGTGAGGTGGAAGCGCAGCAAAAGACGAATTGTTCAATGGTAAGCCAGCCACAACACGACCCAAAAACTGGTTCCCTGCAGCTTCGTACCGTATGCATCGATCTTGTACCCCTCCTAACGACCAGCTGCAACGAAGGCAAACACTTGCTATTGACGGTCCATCCGTACTTCCACTTGACGCAACAGTGGCTACACCTTTTCGTATGGAATGGGTGCCGTAGCACTTCGACTCCCGTAAACGCGTAATCTCGCATTCCAACACCTTTCCAAAACGATCACGCTGATTGGAGCCTGGAAACAATGAACCCACACCTTGTGTTGTGTTGCAAGCAAAGTACACAGCAAGTGCAGTAACCCAGCACGTCAATGGGCTCATTGGATTCGCAAAAATGTGACGGGGGGTCTTCGGCCCTGTGCCATCCTGATTTGTCTTCGATTTGTGCATCACACGCCCAATACTATCGTCGATAGCGTACATGTGATCGGGGTGTTCGGCCCTGTGCCTTCCTGATTTGTCTTCGATTTGTGCATCACACGCCCAATACTATCGTCGATAGCGTACATGTGATCCATTTGAAGTGTGCTCACAGAGTCAGAACGACACTTCAAATTTCATTGGGTAGTTAAGTAGAGATGTGAAAAGCCACTATCAAGGTGCTTCAAGGTACTCTTGCACGGGAGTTGATATCCGCACTACCCAAACAGGATAAACGCACTACCCGTATCAGAAAATGAGGACGCTGTACAAATTCGACTAGAGACCTTGAACTATATTAAGTGAGTCTGTACGACGGAAAAAGTTAGTAACATAATTCAGTGTGTAAATGTGTGATCTATAAAAGTACACGAGCGAAAGGGCTGTCTAGTGCGTAGGATGGAACCGCATGGGAGCAATTCGCGACGCCGCGCGTGTAGTCCTTGACAGCGAGATACCTAGCGTTGGGACCGCTGGTGAACCTACCAAGAGCAGTCGGCACTCGAGTCGTTGTTTGTCACCTCAAAACCGGACGGATCTCGTCTTGTGCCTCTGGGGCCAGACCCATGACCGCAGCCCCTTCCACGGCGTTGGCGTCGCGCTCGTCGTCTTTCCGCAATCGTTGCTGGTTCTAGCACGCGTGCTGGTAGAGTAGCCGGAGCGCGGTTTCGATCTATCCACCAGTGCGGGTGAAAATAAGTCGGCTCAAGGGCCACATTATTGCGCAGCAAACGGTGCAGGTGATGGTAGCACGGTATCCCGTGAGTGCGAGTCTGCAGTTGGAAGGATTTATGCTAAGCAGTTGTTTCACGCAGCACTTGAGAGCGTAGTTGTGCACGACTCTCGTCACATGTTCATACAGTCGCCCTCGTAGCGTACCGAGAAGCTTTATCTGCGGGTCGGAAACAGCGCCGTGATAGTCGGCCAGCGACTGCTGCCACCAGTGCATCGTTGTCGAGCACTTGGGAGAGCCATGCTCCGAGCGTGCGATTCGACATCCTTGATGATATGCCAGAGATAAAGCAATACAGTGACAGACGGGGACATGACTTCAAGCGCGTTCAGTAGGGCGAAATCTCGGTCGACGAAAATCCCTTGAGGCATCGGTATTGCACAATAAGCGAGTGCCCGTTGCAGTCCGCCAAGAAACTGAGACGTTCTCTTTCGCGAGATCACTCTATCGCAAGAAACTATAATAAGCCCAGCATCTCTTGAGCCTGGGATCCTTTAGCTTCAACGTACTAACTCACTTATTATAGTTCACGGTCTCTAGTCGAATTGGTACAGCGTACTTATTTTCTGGTACGGGTAGTGCGTTTATCCTGTTTGGGTAGTGCGGATATCAACCCCCCTCTCGCACAATTCTCGGTACATCGAATACTGCAATGGCTTTTTTCCAGACTGCTTGGTGGATCCTGACTGAAGCCCATCCGCTTGTATCCGTTTTAAACCAGAAAAAAAGAATTAATTTGGCGCCGTACCCAGGTGGCAGCTCCGTGCCTTCCGTCGATACAAATCTTTAATCGCACTTCGATACTCACCCAATGTTTCTACTCTGACCGATTTGCGTTTCTCCAACAAAAATGCTCAAAATCAGTAGGTGTGAAGTGGGTGAGGTTAACCCCTTATTAACCCCTTAATCTCGCCATTTTAATCAAAATTTCTGCGTGCGTCATCTCTCATAGTGGCAATAATCCATTTTGAAAGACCTTTCAGACTGCTGCGGTATGCTTTCTGTGTACGGATAGACATGCACGCTTCTCGAACGTCGTTCGCTGTGATTTCACCACTTTCAGCATCCTCCGTGGCTATTTCAGTAATTCCATGCTTGAACGTCGTTATGTGGTTGATAGAGTGGGGTGCATGCAGTGATACAGCAGCCGAACAACGCGGATAGAATGCTAGCACCACCGATATTACAGACCTGGCCAAAAGGTTGGCCGATCCCTATTTTTTCCGCATATTTTTTTCTGGAGTTGCAATTTGGCGCTCACAATTTGACCAATTCAAGCGCGCGCTGAGACGGTTCCGCCAATCAAAACGCGAGCTGAATTGGCTCTATATTGAGTGACTTCTGTACAAGTGCTTGAAAAAGAGCCTGATCAAAAAGTTAGCACACTTTTTCACTTGATTTCACTATTGCAAAAAGATGTACACCACACTATTCAACCCAAACTCAGTGTTAATGGTCTTGCCGTCGGTCTTCAGGACCTCAATGCAGCGCTTCTTCATGAACGACACCAGCTTTTTCAGGTAGCTCACTGGCATCGCCTCCCACTGCTTCTTGATCTCCTGAATTAGGTCGGCTTTGTTAAGGTACTGACGCCCTCCTTCGTAAACTTTGTGAGCCAAGTATGTAGTACTCTTTAAATGTAAAGTGATCTACATATGGATGAATGTGTTGTATTCTGTTTTTGGTTGATTGTTTCCCTATGTTCGCGTCGATCTGACCCCGCTCGTAGTCAGTGATTTGAGCCTTCGTGCCCATGACAACGCGAAGTGAGGCTAGTCGCGAAATGAGCAGAGAAATTGCTGCATCGAGGTGCTGAAGGCCGACGGCAAGACCATTAACTACTGAGTTTGGGTTAAATAGTGTGGTGTCCATTTTTTTGCTATAGTGACATTAAGTGAAAAAAGTGTGCCAACCTTTTGATCAGGCCCTTTTTTCAAGCACTTGTATAGAAAGTCACTCAATATGGAGCCGATTCAGCTCGCGTTTTAATTGACAGAACCGTCTCAGCGCGCGCTTTAATTGGCCAAATTGTGAGCGCCAAATTGCAACTCTAGAAAAAATACGCGGAAAAGATAGGGATGTGCCAGCCTTTTGGCCAGGTCTGAAACAGGAACAGTAGGCAAACGACCACTGGAAATCGGTCACGGGCTCAACAAATCTTGGCGAAGAACGGGTGAGACGACTGATCGCACCAAGACCAGCAATTTATACGGTGGCGTCAATTCAACTTGGGCGGCTGTAGGATACAGGACAGCGACAACAGCAGGAAAGACAGCAGTAGCAACGGGAAGGGGTATCTTCAGTACCAGAGGAGACGTTATGACTTGGGTGTCGAGGGGAGGCAATGGATTCCGTTGCGGCGATGTGTTTTTCTTTGGTTTGTGACTCGCAGTCAATTGTACAGTAGTTAACAATTTTGTCCAATAAGAGAGCGCCATTTTAGATATCCGAATACTGTGGAAAACATGATTTCGCATGTCTATACAAATGTCAAGTACAGCTGGGTCGCAATAATGACTTGTCTCCAGATCCCGTAACCAGGGCGTATGACGGATTCTAGACGGCCGATCATTGGCCAATATTCTCTTTTGTTTCAGAGCGTCACATCAAGCCAAACAGCCCAGTGATACTTCGGATGACCGTGCGATGCACGTGTGGTGCTCGCAGAAGGTAAGAAACGTCTTTCCAAGTGTACATGTACACTTTAGCACCACTGACTTTAGCTAACTCTCATTCATATTTATATCCTAGTTTTACTGCGCTTCCTACTGCGAAAAGTTATGTGGCGTGCCTTCGGGTTAGACTTTTGAATCGCTTGACGCTTTAGAGCGGCACATTGAATTTCACTGTGTTAGTAGGAATAAATGCGTGAACCCATTGTCGCTCAATAAAACACGAGCGCCTAGCCAGCTCGATAAATAGTGAAAAGGTCAGCGGTTCTTTGCCAACTCTGCTTGATCCTCCGGCTCGGTCCTCCACCGCTTCCACTCGCTTGAGCCCTCTAAAAAACGTTTTCATGTCACCCAAGTACTCCGTTGGAACGTCCACCCGTTTTTGAAAGCACTTATAATTGCACCTGTGTACCTACTAAGTGTCGACATTTTGACTTTACCTGCATTCATCTAATGCAGCAAAAACTTCCCGAAGGGCTCCGGAATGAATAGATCCAGGTTCAAACTGCCACCTTTGCAAAAAAACTCGTCGGGATTATCTTGAGTAGCCCGAATCCATTTAAATATACCATTAAACGTAACTGATGTACGCCTTCTTTGGTTGATAGCAGTACAGGCACTACGAACTTCATCTCCGTTGAGATTTCCACGAGATGGCGTCTGTATGGTTATCGCAGTATCACCAGGCAAAAGCGTGTTACTACTCATATTAAGTTCCTCCAAGACGAGGGGCGGATGCCTTGTGAGCGAAGAGAGAAAACCGCTGCGATCAAATTAATTTTGACCAATAGTAAATCGTGTATAGGTGTAACGAGGATGCGATACGCAAAGTCGTTGAACGAAGACGGTAGACTTATCGATTGTAAATTGGGTTGTCAAAATTTGATAAGTGAAAAAGTAAGCTACGCAAGTTACGCACTTATATTTTCCTATACTGGCGTTACAAAAATTGGAGAATGACATATGGATAAGTCGAAATTTAGAATTTGTCTAATACTTGAAGTACTAAAAAGCGGGTGGCATTATTAGGACACTCTACCCAGCTTTGCTCTACACGACTACTCCTACCAATATAACTTTTGCCGCTACTTTCGTTTTGCATTGATAATCTTCGAGATTGCAAGAGTGTTTACAGAAGAAAAAACCACCCGCGGCATTAGATTAAATTCGCGAATCAATTGGCCTGATCAATAGGTCCTTGTCAGTCAGTCATCTAGCGTCGAGCTGCTAGTTTAAAAAAAAGTGATTTTGACTTCCGCAGTGGGCGATGCAATGTAGCCTAGCCCATCAATCCTAGCCTATTCGAGCATGATACGTCAGCTATTGCCTAGCCAAGTTTGAAAGATGAATTTCCCCCGGGTGTAGCAAACATGCGTCGAGTGCGCCGCGTCTGGTCGTCTCCTCCTCCACTCTGACCACCCATGCCATTCGTGAAGTAGTCGGAGCTGGTACCCGACTGGTTTCCACGTCGAACAACAGATAAAGCATTTGCTGGCTGTTGAGCTAGTGTCTCGCGAGAGACTGCGCCGGGTGCGATGGTGAGGCGGTCACGAAGTTCTTGAGCAGCCGACGATTTGGCGTAGTACGATAACTCAGCGGCCCCCGTCTTCAGATTATCGCTGTGCTCGGGCCCTTCCGTTCGATGGGGGTTAAACCGACGTGACTTTCGTTCATCAATGTAGGAAGATTGGTTGTTGCCGTCACCACCATCACCGAAAATGAGAGATCCGACTGTTGAGTCACCACCCGGTGGCTTACATTGGCGTGTGGAGGAGCGATCAGAGATGAAGTTGTTGTTGTTACCAGATGCAGACTGGTTGGAGAATCGTTGGGACATAGTGATAGAAGAAAGTTGTTGTCTGTGGAGCTTGATCTGCGTGAGGGCTTATTGGATAATGGGGATACCCACACGAAACACAGCTACAACCCTCGCGCTATTTGAAGTCGAGGATTCCCACGTTGTTTTCCTTTAAAAATTCAGGGTATTTATACTTTAGACCGGGCGGAAAAAGCTTGACAAGCTACCTTTTGAAACCATCAGTTTTTGGTTTCGTTGAAGCAGTATAGTGCAAAGACTGCAAAACCAGACCGCAGTATCATCGACGATACTTCTCACGGTGACGGTCACGACGAGATCCATTTCGATCGCGATCTGAACTACGCCTCCGTCGACTGCTCGAATAATCTTGTGAATCCTCATGATATCGTCCGAGGCTTCGGCTCCGGCTTCTTCTCCAATTGCGGTTGGATGACCCTCTTCCATTTCTATCGGGACTTGAGCAACCTTCTCGTCTGTTGCAAGAACCAGAAACTGTATCGCGCAAATTCGATTGCCCTCTTGACTTGGACCGGGATCTGTGACGAGCTGGCGTACCCTTCCGCGCCGGTCGACTTCGATTGCGAATCTCAAGCGCATCGGTATAATGACGCCACTGTAAGGGCTCCAGTCGAGACTTATGTATTTTGCTCAAGTGGTTGTTCTCTGCACTTTCCTCCTCAAATCCACCGCCATGAACCAACTCGCGGTCCGATTCAATACTGAGGCCAACCATGTGCTTCTGAATCATCTCACGGAACGCTGCTGGCCCAGATTTCGTACCCACCTTTCCCCTGTATGAAGCACGCCGACGCCTGTAAGCGTGCTCAGTAACTAAAGTGCCATCACTTGGTTGCAGTTGGAGCGTATCAGTGGCGGAGCTTGGGGTCATCAGCTTAATGTTCTTCTCGAAAGAACTCAATTGCATCATGGTGTCAATGTCACCTTTCTCCGTTTGCTGTTCAAAGAAAATCACAAAAGTTAGCCAAGCAAAGTGCATAAACCCATCGATCCCATAAAAGCTTACGAAAACACTGTGCAAACCGATCTCGACAATTAGAAACTTCCAGAGTAAAAGTACAAAACTCTGCGTAGATCGAATAGAGCAAGCGCGTGTTAGCAGAACTCACAGACAAACGACGCAGCAAACAAGCAACTAACTCACCCCCACGTGGTTACCAAGGAACTCGTGCAGTTCTAGCACCAGTAGGTCGGGCTGACAGAAATCTGGATGATCCAGCAGTCCAGCCACATAGTCAACCAGCTCCTCGTCCACCGGTTCGCCACTGGGAAGTCGAGAAAGCTCGGCGCTCAGCCACCGACGCAATGAGGACGAAGTCACTAGTTTGCGCTCACTGTCACTTATCGATGCAAAAGCACGAGGAACGCGCTGCCAGGCCTGCACCTGCTGATAAAATTCTCCGACTGACGTTGCAGTCCTTCTGATGGCAGCTATCACTCCTAGCTGTTTTCCACAGTCTACCGACTTCGAGTCGACACTTTCCAACATACTCCGCAATCCCTCACCGTTCCCAGCATCTTTAATGCCAGCTGCCAAACCTCCACTCGCTATAAGATCTCCTCGCTCCGTCCTACCGTAGTAAAACTGTAGTAGTAGTTAGCTTTTACAACGCCGCCAACAGTCAGCGCATGACAGACGCAACCTACACTTGCATTGTGAATGGGTGGCGCTCTTCGTTCCCCATGGCATTTCCTCTATTCCAAAACAGCACAAAGTGTAAATGGAGAGGAAAGACGCAGCGTCATTAGACCGCGTAGGAAGGAACTCACCAGATGCTTGTGCAGCGACGTAGTGGGTACAAAGTGCTCTTGCGAATATCGGCCACAGGACGCGAATGCTACCACCGGCTCTACAGTCGCCCCCGTCGTCTCGAGCAGCGACTGCAGCGCACCCGACACCTGAGTCGCGAACTTCAAATATTGCGTCATTAAGAATGAAGGGTTAAGTGGATTTGATTGTGCCATTTGTTTACCGTCGCCCAATTGGGCAGGTTGAATGAAATAAGTCTTCTTTATTGGGCGAAGCTCCATTACTGTTGGCTCGTTTTCAGCGTTTTCGGCGTCCCTCGCTATACTTTTTTTCTTTGAACGTCATACGAACTATGATTTAGTTTCAGTTCCCAAGGCTGACATGGGCTATTAATAGGGCGGCTCACTAAACCGAGGACCTGGGACCTGCGATCGGTCGTGGTGTCTCGGGCAGGTATGACTTTAAAGACATTCGCAAATAAGGTTTTGCTTTGGACTTGGACGTTTGTGAAAAAGTCATTGAAGACCCCTCCATCTGGGATAAGAAGTATTGTGCTTATCATCAATTTTGGCCAAACGGAGCCCCACTATCCCGAGATAGGAGGTCCATTATAGCCATAGGGTCCGATATAGCAAATAGGAGAGTGTAAAACAATTAAGGGGTTAGGTTTATGCTGCTGGATTTAGCTCAATTTTAAAAAGAACTCATCGTTTTTGCCGATTTTGAACGGCATAAATGAGTGGAGTGTGTCCCTCGCCTCGACGTTAGAAGGGTTTTCTTCATTTCCAATTTCGCAGCTTTGCTATGACCTATAGTGATGACTTTCGCTGGCGTGTTGTTGCTCTGTTGCACATCTACGACATCTCGAGTGCCTACGTGTCGGAGCTTTTCGGACCGAAGCAGCGAACTATTCGACGCTGGTATCAGCTTTTTCTCAAAAAAGGAATCGTCAACGAGCACAATCCACGTGAAACAAGTTGCCGATGGCCTCCAGATGTAATTGCTGCTGTACAAGCCTACGTATCGGCCCACCCGACCTTCTATATAGAAGAGTTACGAGCGTTCGTGATTAAGAACCACCCAGAAATTACGACAGTTTCGACTTCTACAATTTGTAGAGTCTTAAACTTTGACCTTAATCTTAGCAGGAAGGTGCTCTCCAAAGCCGCCAGAGAGGCCCTACCTGCTGAAATCGAAGTCTACCGTGCAAAGCTACTTCCCATTTTCTCGTTCGCCGAGCAGCTTGTTTTTTTGGATGAAACGGCAAAAGACGGTCGACACGCTCAGCGACGCTATGGTTGGTCAACGAGAAACACGAAGCAATTGTCAAGATGCCATTTCGACGAGGCAAGCGCCTGTCCATTATTGCAGCGGTCGATGTACATGGTTTTTTTGCTTGGGATTGGACTGAAGGTACGTTCACAAGAGAGAAATTTCACGATGCATTTGTAAAGCATGTTATCCCGCAACTTAATCCCTGGCCCCTACCTCGCTCTATTGTCATCATGGACAACGCCAAGATTCACGCCTACCCCGAGCTACAAGATGCCATCCACCAGTGTGGCGCCCGTCTTATTTTTCTGCCTCCATATTGCCCACAGCTCAATCCAATAGAGCCTTGCTTCGGTCTACTCAAGCGCTGGCTTCAAAAGCACGCTTACCTGCTCTTCCAGTTGTACCCCGACCGCGTACTGGATGTAGCCATGCGAGCGTGCACACG
>JAIKVB010001425.1:0-12983 GCA_024679045.1 Phytophthora brassicae
AAGGACTACAAAGTGCTACCAGATATAACGGGCCAGGTGTGTCCGTTATGTAGCGTACACTATAGATGCGAGCAAGCGTCGATAGACTAAGTCAAGTAGGGACCTCGTAGCAAATTAAACTCTGATTTATGTTAGTGGCCCTGGGGACCTCTCAAATGCAAACTGTCGTCTGATTGGCTGAAACTGCTATCCAATTTCAACCAATGACAGGACTACGCGAAGCACACGCTAGCCGTGTGCTTTTGTACCTAATTATGTATACTTTTTGTGTCCTAGTTTTAACTGATATATAACTGTAACCAGCCCGTTACAATAAATAACGTACGCGGTATTTCGTGAACTTTCGCTTCAGTTAGTCCTTCCCAGGAGCTCGCCCCGGCTGATCCAGTGTATTTCTGGGTCAGCCGTGTCGAGCTCCTGTGTCGCCGTGTCAAGCTGTTTCAACGCAGTCTCCGTTCGAGATCTATGATGTGATACCAGCGAGTGTAGCCTCCGCGTTCTTCAGTTCTTGTTCGCAGACAGCACAGCAGTGTTGTAAAAATGAATTGGGGTTTCAGCCGGAAAAGTACCGCAAGATAACAATAAGACTGCAGCGCTATGGAAAATACAACTAATGATTGCATGACCGTAGGTTATTGATCATTAATTGCAATACCTTGAATCACAGACTGCCTTGACAACGAACTTCGAGCCCAGAACAGCTTAATTGTTTTTCAAAAACATAACGGCCTCAAACACGACAGGTGTCATCCTGCATATCCGATCCAGCATGACTTATTCGCGGGGCTGAGTAGCCTTTCGACTGACGCCGACGTACGAAGGTAAGATCTGCGTATTAATAACTCGTCACTTGCTTCAGTTTAAGAAGCTTTCGATCCAAAGGTACGACTTGCAGTCAGGGATCCTAAAAATACAATCTCAATTCTGGTTAACCCTTTCGCGGTAAAAGGGTACAAATTTCGCCCTTTTAATGATATTGTAAAACACGGTGTGAAAGCAGGCTCCCCAAGGGCGCATTCTGTGCCCTAAAAAAAAAGCTTTTTAGCATGTCGCTGCTACCGCATCATGTTTCTACCAATCATAACAGAGAGTACAAGCGCATGCGCTGGAATAGCCGAAACTTATCCTGCCATGTCGCCGGAATTACGGCCATAAACTGGAATTCCACCATCTTTTTGTTTATCTTACCAAACCAGCAGTGCCATTCATTTTGCACATACAAACATCAATATTTGCACTAGTCAGCGATCCTAGGCCATAGTAATTCCAAGTCATTCGCACCTCTTCCGGCCCCATGCGTACCAGCTCCTTGACTGGGAGGAAAACAACTAGTTCAGAATGCGCTGGAGTTCGAGAACGAGGGATTACGAGTAACATGATGGTACGTAGCGCGCCGCAAGGCCAGATCGAAGCGAACTGCTGGCCAGCTCCGTTTGCGCCTTGTCACTCTTAAACGAACGTACGGTAAGGAAATTAGGAACTTCCCGCGGTGTTTCTTAGTGGATCGGCATCAGTACAGCTTCTGCTTTCGTCGCGTAGACACCCCCCTCACACGACGACTCGACACTCGCAAGCAACTCTCCCACCGCCGGCAGCAATGTCATCAACGGTGGCGCAGTCACGACGACGAAACGGTACCCCATCAGCAGCCAAGGAGCCCTCAGGAGCAGCGGTGACGAAGAAGGCTGCTGTAGTTAGCAAGAAACCTCCACGAGCAGCGGTGACGAATAAGGCTGATGCGAAGACTGCTGCTGTGGCCAGCAAGGAGCCTTCACGAGCAGCGATGACGATGACGGCTGCTGCAGCAGCCAAGGAGCCTCCACGGGCAGTGGTGACGAATAAGGCTGCCGCGAAGACTGCTGTCGCGGCCAGCAAGGAGCCTCCATGACCAGAAGTGACGAAGACGGCTGCTGCAGCAGCCAATGAGCCCCGACGAGCAGCGGTGACGAAGAAGGCAGCTACAAAGACTGCTGCGGTGCCAGCAAGGAGCCTCACCCAACCGTCAGTGCCGAAGACGGCAGATGCGGCGGCCTCAAGGAACACGGTCGGTTTAGCGATGGAGATGGTGGTGGGTGAAGATGCGGAAGCGGCTGATGCACAGGTGCAACAACTTGATAATGCGAAAGTGCTCTTATTACCTGATTGTTTACGCGTACTCGCGTCCATGTTCAGCGTGGTTACCGCTAATGATATACGCCAGAAGCCTGGGCGAACGCATGGTAACGCCTGCGAGCTACTCCCGGCGGGTGGCGCTGACATGCTTGCAGCGATGGAGCCACTGCACGAGTGTGATGTGTTCCTAGACATCGGCGCGGGAACATGCAATGTGCTGGCTCAAGTTGCTGACGACCAAGGTCAGGAGATGCATTGGCGTTGAGGTCCGTGCTGAGCTATGCTCCCTCGCTACACGACAAATTTGGCAACATGCCGACACATATCCGCAACTTCGAAAGGTGATGATGAAGGCCGCGGACGTGCGGGACGTACTGCTGACTCAGCCTTCAATGTCGGAAGCTACGGTAATCTTCGCGAACTAGTTTCTATTTGAAGAAGATGCTAAACTTGTAGTAGCTCGCGATCGAAGCGCAATGCCAAAAGCACGAGTGGTTGCTTCAACTTCGCTCTTTAGTCCCAGGCACAGATCATGGTGACCTGAGTCGTTTTGCTATCGCTGGAAGCTCACAAGAGAATTGAAGGTACAGTGCAGTTTGAAGTCAGCTTTAACGTCTCTTTACATTTACTTGAGGACTTAGTTAAATATTATCTAGCAGCCGCTCACTACATTTAGTGCAAATATCTGAATATGTGTATTAGAAAAACACACCATAACTACGGAAGTCAGCTTTAACTCTTTACATTTACTTGAGGACATAGTTAAATATTATTTAGCAGCCGCTCACTACATTTAGTGCATATATTTGAATATTTGTATCAGAAAACACACAGGGCACAGCTACAGCCCACTTTGACGGACGACGTCACGTTTTGTGGCTCGTTCAGGTAGTTCAAGCTGGGAAGGATCGCTGCCTGTCGCGACACCCTTCAATTGAGCAAGGAATGACGCCCGACGGATGTTCCCTTTCGTCGTGAATAGGTTCTTGGGCAAATAAAACTTGTGAAACTTATCCCAGCAAGTCCATGATTGATGGGGGCACATCCAGATCGTTGGTGTCGTTTCGTTCACTTCTCGGCAGAGGCACACACTATGCGTGTGGCAGTAAGTTGCCACCTCTGTAGGGTAGCGATCTCCCCATCGACAAATTATGCACCTGCGCCGTTTCCTGCTCTTCTTATCATGAATTTTCTTCGAGGCAACGGCAGTGCACCGTCGGAGAGAGAGGACTGTCGGCGATGGGGGTCAATCGTCGAATTGGCGTAACACTGGAATCTCTACCGTCATGTACGCCCCATTTTTTCGTCTAGCAGCCGAGCTCCGTAGATCATACGACCTTCGGTTGGAGCATCGGCCCACTTACCGTTCATGAGCTCGCTAGCCAAGTCCATCACAAATTGCCGGTGCGGATCACGTGCGATTGGGTCGGGTTTTGCCAGTCGGCGTGTCAAGCATGCGTTCGAACTCGCAACTCGCAACGTCAATCAGGGCCAGATCAAGTTTCATGTGCTATCTTTTGTAAAAGTGGCTATCAGCGATATAGAATCTGCCTCGAATCTGATCTAGGGCTTCAACGCCCTGCATGTTTTGGTTGAACTCGCCAACGCATGTTGGAGCTGCGAATTCGCAAACAGTACTACCTACCATCCGGGATACCGGCGTAATAGTAGAAGGATCATCATTAGACACCATGTTGACGATATCTCTATCACACCACGAGGCAGCAATCATGCTGTAATCATAGGAGATCGCTTGGCGGAGATCACCGCGGGTACACTTTTCTCATCGAGAATCGTATGTCTAGGAAGGGTTTGCTGTTTGACTTAATCGTACCCCGACCATACAGACCTTTGAGCCCTAGAGCTTGCAGTAGTTGGAACGACGTGTAGTAGTTGTCCATGTTCACGATCCGTTTCGAACCTAAGAACGGTCGCACCACTTCCAGCACGTGCTGACGAATTTTCGACACGTGGTCAAATTCTTCCCGCAGCCGTTGGGCTTCTGCCTGGCCAACCACACCGTCAAGTCGAGTACCAATATCACATCTATTACAATGCAACTTGTAGTTGATTGCGATCCACGTAGACGAACAGCAGGCAACGTAGAGCTGAAAGTGGTATTTCCCAGTAGGCTTCATAGGGTTGAAAACGTGTGTCAACCTTGCCGCGACCGACACGCGACAGTGGCTTCATCATAGGCTTCATAGGGTTGAAAACGATCATGTGTCAACCTTGCCGCGACCGACACGCGACAGTGGCTTCATCAAGAGCCACATCTCACCCAACGTCGATATAGAGCCGCCGGTGACGTTTAGCAGGTTCAACAGAGGACTGATACGGGTAGCTGCGTCTTTATCCAGCGTGGTAGGCGTAGCATTAAAACCCAAGCAGCGCCGCAGCAGTTGAGGACATCACACTATCGAGCGAAGTTGAACTCACGCCAAAAATCAGGTCTTCTGGTGTTGCTGGCCTCAGTAGTTTGCGTATTCTCCTTTGTTGTTCAAAGCCATGTAGAACATGATACCGAAGAAAGCGAGTGTGAACGCCCTTGAGATCTTGATACCGTAGGTAGCTGCATACATGTTAGTCTCGTAAAGGACTTGGCGCCAGAATTACACCGTCAAGTAGTCGGAGAAGCTCGAGGACGCCGAATTTTCGAAAATGTGCTTGTAACCCGGTCGGAGAGTAGTCATCGTTGAGCCATCAGCGCGAATGAAAAGGTTGCTAGGCGCCTCAATATCCCCGTAGGATCAAAGCGTAAGCTTCGGATTGCTTCCACTTCCTCTAGACTAACCGAAAGTAAAACCCCAGGATCGTATTCTTCATAGTGGTCTGCCACCTCCAGAATATCATCGTCATTCACAACGATATCATCATCCACGTCACCCTTCACAAGTTCTTGCCAATCTGGGTTGTCCGTTGACAGGATAAGTGCTTCGTAATTACTTATACCACGCTGAACAATGTCAACACTGACATGCTCCACCACGTTCTGGAACTGGCTATCAAGCCATCGGATCTCAAAGTTAGAAGCGAATTTGCCTCGCAGTCGTCGTCGGCAAATACGCCCCACGACGTACGCCGTGCCGACTGGACGATACAGCTTGGACTTCATCCATGGCTCCCGTTCGGGGCGAATGCAATCAACTTGTCAAGATATACTTCTTGTCGCAGCATCCAAGGTGGCCTCGGCGGTCGATGTGACGAATTAGTATCCCCAGAAGTGGGGGTTCCGCTGACTGAATGGGAAGTGTTTCAATGATGTATTGTATTGGACCAGCTACAAATGTATGTCAACAGAAACATTGTCAGTTATATCATCCGAGGCTAACTAAAGCATGATACGTACCAGCTGCCGCTTCACCCATCCCGACGGCCAGTCCCACGCCCACGTCCCTCACCTCGTCCGCGCTAACCGCCGGATTGTCGTACACCGGCGGCCCCACCTTCTCCAATCTGACCGGCGAGACCGCGTGCTTCTCCATCAGCACTTGGCGCTGCTGCTGCTGCTGTGACTGCTCCTGCTGTGACTGCTCGTGCTGCTGTGGCTGTGGCTGCTGTGGCTGTGGCTGCTGCGGCGACTGGCAAACAATTCATACAGATTTGGGTTAGTTCTGCACAGAACGAAAGCCTAGTTATACAAAACATATCGTTTGCTGAACCACCGAGTTCTTCTCTACGTCAAGGACCCGTACAACGCCATTGTCCGCGCTGTCGCGCAGAGCGCCGGTTTGTCGTACACCGGCGGTACCACGTTCTGCATTCTGGCCAGCGAGGCTGCGTGCTTCTCCATCGCAACTTGGTGCAGCTGCTCCTACTGCTGTGATGCTGCTGATGTGGCTGCTCTTGCTGTGGCTGCTCCTGGTGTGGCTGCTAGTGTAGCTCCCGTGGCTGTGGTTGCTCTTGCTGCTGTGGCTGCTGCTTCTACTGTGGATGCTACTACTGTTGTGGATGCTCCTGCTGTGGCTGCTCCTGCTGCTGTGGCTGCTAGTGTGGCTGCCGCGGCGACGGGCAAACAATTCATACAGATTTGGTTAGATCTGCACAGAACGACAACCTAGTTATACAAAACATACCGTTTGCTGAACCACCGTGTTCTTCTCTACGTCACGGAACCGTACAACGCCATTGTCCGCGCACGCGCAGAACGCCGGCTTGTCGTACACCGGCGTTACCACCTTCTGCATTCTGACCAGCGAGGCCGCGTGCTTCTTCAACGTCACTTGGCGCTGCTACTTCTGCTGTGGCTCTAACCGTTGTTGGTGTTGCTGCTGCGGCTGCTGGAAAACAATCAATACAGTCTTTGTTAGTACTACACGCAACCAAAGCCACAAAATACGCCACATTGCCGGTCACAAACCAGCAAACATCATACCCGTCGCTGCAGCTGCGTAGCGGAGAAAAGCAGACTCTCCTAAAAGAAAATCACCCCCTTCCTGGCCACCAGGGTTGCCTCCCGGCCTAATGTACCGAAATCGAACGTCCAAGCTATGACTTGGAGGTGTCTTTGAGGTCCACCCGGCGCTTTCATCCACGCGCATGCGTCATTAAAGGTGACCCCAACCGAGGTCGTTTTCTTCAGGAGTATGTTGTGGTGACTGCTGGCGTTGCCGCTATCTCGTACCTTCCTTCACTTTCTCCAGAGGGCGCTTCGACATTCAAGCAGCCGGAGCAGATTCGATTGAGTGGTCCGAGAGGGGGTAACGTCTCATGTCACAGAGAAATAAGTTTAGCGAGATGTGATTTATTATACTTTTGATTTATACAGATATGAATCAAAAGTATAATAAATCACATCTCGCTAAATCTGATACACATCTGTTTTGTCAGGTACTAGATTGCATGTTCGTGCAAATATTTCGAGCCCCGTTGACCAAGTACCTCCGTAGTTGCTCAAACATGAGTAAACTGTCATCTAATTTTACTTCTCTGTTTGAGAGGTCTTTGTCATACTTGTTCATTCCTACCTCGTTTGCTCCGGATTTGCGTGCAGAAGGTTTCCGCTCACTCTGCTTGTTTTTTTTTGTTTTTCTGGCATTTCACTGCTCGTACAGCTCCCTGTTTTCTCCTCTTTTTTTCCGACTGTCGACCAGTCGGCCCCTTTCGAGTTGTTAGATGGACCTTCTCCTCTGCTCACGCTTTCCACACCTGGATATCTCTCCCTGCCGAAGCCTGCGCGATTTCCTACTTCTCATGTGCGTGTAAGTCCATGTTTCCTCGTTCTTGTGTGACTCCTTGTGAATAGTACCAAAAGGGTTTCGTGGCCTTCCGTAACCCCCCCGGTTTAAATTCACCGTCTTCTTGCCCGCTGGTCCGAAGAGCCTTGAGCAGTCGCCGCCAAATTGGGAAGCACCCACCCACTTATACAATTCGGGTTGCCGGACCCAGCCGCGACAATGGCACACAAATCGTTGCGTACTGTATCTGTAGCTGTGCATGGTTGATCTTTTATTCGGTGGAGCTAACAAAAAGAAAACTAGGTGGGCATGAACTTATTGTAGTGATTGCCATACAGATAACGAATTACGGATCCATCTGAGTCATTGCCACGTGACTGTGAGCATTTTCAACGTGAAGCTTCAGGGCCAATGTGCTGTTACTGGTTTGAATAATATACCCTTTTTTACACAGGTGAAAACAATGTCCAACGCAGAGAATGTACCTGAAGCTGGATATGACAGCGGTTTTCTTCCAATTCTTTTCGGCAACAAATTTAATACTGGAATCAGGTAGTGCTTATAACAGCTACTGACGAATAAAATACGGGAGCAATAGCAGGCGCTTCGTGTGCAGGGTATGTATTCATAATTGTCTAGGTGGTAAGATGAGAAATCGAGGAAGGGACATGAAAAGCAGAGTCTTTTCGAGGCCATTCTATTTTGACGATGGCTGGCTTCTTCAGTTGTACCGGCAAAATCTGTAAATATAGGGTACCCTTACCCGTCCAGAATACATTTCCGGGTGGCCCAATCCGCCCGATCCGCCCAAAACAGCTGCTGGGCGGGTGGGCGCGGGTTGGGCGCGGATCCGGGTACCCAGTTGCGACTCCTGCTCAGCAGCCACTCTTGACAGCGCTGCCGGGATTACTTGGCCTTGCCGCCTACGTGATTGCATGGATAGACGATGCTTGCGCTTGAAGAGCGGCTGCCAGCTGGGCGACGCACGAAACGCATTAATACCAAGATCTTCGGTAGCGATCAACGCCCTTACACGCAACATGAGGGAGGTTACCGGCTCTACCCCCGCTTGCAGGTCATTAACCCATTGAAGAAGTTCCTGCTCAGTGTCAGACCGAAATATTTTTGACAAGCCTGGGCCCCGCTTTTTCCTTCTTTTGCCCTCCAAAAGATTCACAGTAGAATCAATGGTGTCATAGTTACGTGTCAATTTAAGTATGAGTACACGACGGCCTTGGTATTTGGCGTCGGATAAAACGCGCAAAAACAACCAATAGTAAACTGAATATTAATATGCAGGCGGAAGTGCTCGACCACGGTCTTCTGAGTCGCATCTAATGGAGGGCGTGCTTACTCTTCCATCGTCCGTCGCCGCCAGGAAAACGAGAGCGGTCGATGGGTGGCCGCCGTTCCAATTCCAAAAGGAAAAATTACACGTTTCGGGCTGTTGTATCTCTATACAAGGAGCACTTCGTGGGCTGAGCTGCTGAGCTGTGATTGGATGACCCTGTCCTGTATCCCATACGAAGGTCTCTATCTACAAATCATATTCGGTATGTTTCCAAAACAGTGATACTTTATTTTCGGTTTAGACGCATGTAGCAACTGTAAAGAGTTGGGGCAAACACGGTTGCAGTATTATTAATTACTGTTTGTCTCCAAAGTCCTGCAATTATGTATTGTTACGTGATGCCAACATCCATCTGTTATTTAATTTCAAACTTAACGCTTTCGCGACCCCTTGTCTAAAGGCAGAGGCTACACGCACAGTCTTGAGCCGGGCGCTTTTGAGGCTCATACTTAAATCAAGTCAATACAAGGTGTTACTGATTTTATCTTGGGGATGGGCCTTCCCGCGAGGACGGGTGTCAAACGAGGGAATGTCTTTGCTTCGCAAAGGCAGTCGCTGCGCTCTCCTGCGCTAAAAGATTCTAACTCCTGGCGAGTTCAAGACTCGGTTCGCTCGCGAGCTCGGCGCTGGGCCCGCCTCCGCAAATACCGCGCGGCCCTGCTTCGCGGGCACCCCGTACGGGTTTGCTGTGGCTACGCGCGCTCGCACACGCTCCCTCTGTTCACTCTTCCCACTGCCCTTTTTAATTATTGTGCAGGTAGCCACTCCCCTTGTCTAAAGTAATTATACGAGGTCAAGATACTGCTCACTAAAAGGACACAAAATGAATCTTTTAAGGATTTGACTTGTCTAAAGTATATTATACGAGGTCAAGATACTGCTCACTAAAAGGACACAAAATGAATCTTTTAAGGATTTGACTGTACTACCTGGAGGCCCATGTGCAAGTCACTATCCTTCCGGATTCAGAATAGAGACAGGCGAGGGAGCTAAAAGGACGCTTGTAGCGTCCTTTTACGAATTCACGGTACTCTTTGAGGATGGAGCGGATTGGCTAAAAATAGGTTTTGCTGCTGGTCTGGACAAATTCGACGTTTATTGGTCAAAATACAGTGTAATTTAACCGGTAAGAAATCTACGCACTCGTAGTTTACGAGGCGGCCTCGTCTCCGCACGGATGACGCGCCTGGTCGAAGCATCGTCCCCGCGCCAGTCATGATATGGAGCTACAGTGGGTACCGCATTTAGTATCACTGTTACTATTTAGTGTAAGGTGTTTTAGATTTCGCTCACAGCAATTAGTCAGAGTGTTTCTAATAAAGAAGTGATAGTATATTTAGTATGGCTAAATTAGACACCCTGCGACTAATTGAAGCCTCACACCAATTAGCTGGATCACACAACTGCTTCGGAGATCGAATGTGTTTGCTGCGACGAAGTTTTGCCTTTCCCATTTGGGTCCACATAGCCGACTCGGTTACAGTAAACTGATCCGGGTACTTCTTAATATTTTCTTGTAGATGGGCGTATAGCTGCTCAACACGCCACTTGCTCAAGTGAAAGACCACAGCGGATCATGGCTTTCCTAGCATAGTTCATGCCTTTCTTGTCCATCTGTGCATTTACGTTGCGGACGGCCTTGGCGGCGAGATTGAGAAAGTATCGTTTACCTAGATTTTTCAGCTTGCCAGACCAAGCACCATCCTTTCGAGCTTTATTTTGCCACGCATTCCCTTCAACAAGCTCAATCTTCTTCTCGTTCCACAATCGACGCCACTCATCCTTTATTTTGGCTACCACGAAAGAATCATCTGGCTGACACAGATCCGTGGCGTTCGGTGGGAAAAACTTCAGCGAAGTATTCAGTTTAGTCAGTTCCTCGCTGCACTCGTCTACATCGAGGTGGTCGGAGCAATTGTCTAAAAAATTAGTTTTCTTGCGACCCTAGCGGTCTGGTCTCTGTGCTCGGGGCTCACACAAATATTCGCGGAAGAGCCTCTTGTCCATCGATCCTTTTGGCCCTGTGCGGTAAGGCACAGTGGGTACCGCATTTAGTCTGTGTGATTAAATAGTAGAGTGCATAATTAGTATCACTAAGTAGCCGTGATACTAATCAGAGTGAGCTCAATATCGGCGTGTTCATAATTAGTATGAGTTGTAAATGGAACTTCAACTGGAGACTGAAGTTGGGCGATTGCTTACGAGGACCCACGTTGCAAAATACCTGAAGTAACGATATATGTACGTGAGCCACAGGCAGCTTCAAATTGATGACCCTCTAGTCGCTTTGGGGTTCAATTTAATTTTGACCCTCCGGTCGCTGCGGGGGTCAATTTAATTTCGACCCTCCGGTCGCTGGGGGGTCAATTTAGTTTTGATCCTCTGGTCGCTGCGGGGGTCAATTTGAATTTTGACCCACTGGTCGCTTCGGGGATCAGACTTTGAAGCTGAAGATGATCAGTGGTATTATCTCAAATCAGGAACCAAACGATAACATTTTTGGCAGAACTAAATATACCGGAACTGCGAAATATTCTATTAAAAGAAATGGCGTCTCTCAACTCCTTCTCTAACTTCATTCCAGAAACCATCGAACAGATAAGCACTCGTTTCCCCGCTTCTTTACTGACAATAATGAGCTCCGAGGCCCATATTCTTGCTCCTTGTGGAAGCTGCGGTGGTGATGTTGGTCCAGCTCATCTCTACCCGACATATGTTGCTCATATGCATCCTTTCTATGGCAAGCCCATTGAACAGGAAGAATATGTGCAGCATATCCTCTGCCCAGACTGTGACCCTGGCAAGAAGCCCAGCGTTTCTGCTCTCCCTATTGTGGAAGTCATGGCGCGACAGGGTGATATGAACCAACGTCACTCCGACGCAGACAGTGAAGAGCAGGCAGAACGTAGTTCTGTGACGACCAGTTCGTCTACAACTGTTGTAGATCTGACGACCAACACATCTCCAAATTTTGTTGGTGTCTGATCGCCCATCTCTTTCGTCGTCGCGGTCCACTCAGCAAGTTAGCAAACTTCAACAGCGACGACGCGTTGTATTGTGGCTGATGAATAATGAAGAAGCAGGGGATAACAAAAACATGTTTGCTCGTGCAGTCGACCAGTTTCCAAATGTGTTTAACTCAGCGACCCGAAATGCCAATCTAAACAAAACCATATCCTGGTGGAAAAGCATGACCAGCTCGTACAACCCCTACGTGGGGCGTTAGGTCTGTCAGACTTAAGAGATGTTGGGAGAAAGCACAGCAACAGGAAAGCAATGACGGGACGTGGACGCCGCCGACACCTATGGGTGAATTGGATCTACCCAGAGCTTCACGGCGAGTTTGATCGTCTTAAAAAAATTGGGGTTGGAGTTTGATTTGTCGCTTCTTCGTCAGGTTGCAGAACGCCTTCTTAAAGAACCGGACGGTCCACAGGTGGATGAACATGGAGCAGAACTGATAACGCAAATAAGTGTGAGATGGGTCCGAAACTTTATGGAAAATCACAACATTGTTTTACGTGTTCAAAGTGGAAAGCGGCAGCTGAGTGCTGGGAAAATGGCAGACATCGAGAAGCAAGTTGCTTTTCACTTGGGTGGGTTACTGCGTGGTTTCGAGAGTGGTCTTTACAATGAGAACACGATGGAAAACATTGATGAGACTCATTTCGTTGTTGATTTTGATACTGGCAAAACATTGGGGTTTGGGGGTGAGAATAAAGTGAAGTACGTCGATGTCGTTTCAGGAGGAGAGGGAATGACGATGGTTATGCGGATCTGTGGAACCCCTCGTGTAGACCTCTTGCCACCTATGATGATTTTCACCAACGATGCGCGAAGCTATCCAATTCGTGGAGTAAGTGATGATGTTGCGGGTGTAGGTATGAATCGCCAACGAGCGGATATAATTCGGCTAGGGTAGCATGCTAGTCAAACTTGTGCTGTGGGAAATAGGCATATTAGGGTAGTTATGCGGTAGCACTGAGCGCTGGAAATCAGCAGTCTTCTGTGTTCTTCGCTCACACCTGTGAATTAACCCTACCGTTACCGCCATACATTTCTATTATTAGCATCGCAATACAAATGTTAAGTGAAGAGCTGAAAAAAGGTACTTCAAGTATGTTTATGCGACATCAGGTGTACGAGGTTTTGCTGCTGAACATACTAACGATGGGAGGTTTTTCCAGTATAATGCTTGTAGACCATACATTAAGTACCTTTTAATAACTTGCTTTTTCCTGCATTCGGATTGGCTAAGCGTGTAGGGACGTCGGGTTTCGTAATAGAGCTAAGGCACAGATATTACGTAAGATCTGGGATACCCCAGCTCAACAGATTGTTAC
>JAIKVB010001426.1:0-12982 GCA_024679045.1 Phytophthora brassicae
TACATTAACCAAATGATATGAGCAACAAATTCGCACATTGCATGTTTTTAACTGGGTATAAGGATATACTATTTTTAGCGACGATGGTAGCAAGATATAACAGTAAAATAGGGTATTATGTTGTAAGAACTGGCATGTTGGTGACGGAAAAGTCTTCACCGTACACCCCTCTCTGCTCATGTTTCGTCGTTGCGCGTATATAGAGGTTGCTGTTTTGCGATGCTCGCAGTTTACCTATTACAACACATATTGTACTAGGCAGTGGCACTGATTACCAAATTGTGGTGGTCGTGATAGATCGATTACTTTAATATTCCGAAAGGAAAGTATCGTACTATTAAGAAATATCTCCTCGTCAACATAAGCCAATCGGCGTTTCCTCAAAAGCTCTAAATGCGGTTATATACCCGCCAAAGTGAAAAGGTCTAAATGCGGTTATATGCGAAAGTGAAAAGGTCTCCTCGATTTTGGCGAATGATTTTGCCCTTCCGATAGTTTACTCAGATCTAAGCAGTGTTAAGTGTAAGTTGAGACGAATAAAATTTAACCCCTCATATTGTATGTTCGTATAATCAGATGCATTACAAAACTATAAACTACTACAGGCTCGGCTTCAAGTACCCCTCCTCGGCGACGCTAATGCAATAGCCGTGTTTCTATTTATGTTGTGGCGCTTGCGACGTCGGTGCTGATGTTGGAATACAACGTTTGCTGGGTCTCTGGGATCGGGTCTTTGTCATGGTCGTGTGTGTATTCCTTGAAGTCTTTTCATATGTGCTTCGTGAAGTGTGGTCGTGTGTGGTTCTTATCGTAGAACGTCGTGGTGGACACTGCTGTCGTTCTGAACTCATTCTACCGTTCTTTCTGCGTCTTCTTCGTCCTTATTTGTTCAGTCTTCGTGTACAGCATCCACCTTTATTGCCTTGCCGCTGGTTCTACGTCCGCCTACTATCACTTCGTCAGGTATCCGACCCTTGAGAACAGTCGCTTGAATATATTCCGACTCGTGTGCTCGTCTGCGTACATCGGGCTCCATGCCATCATGGCAATGTTCGCTTAACCGCCGTCGTGCCTGGCAAATGTCTCTCTCCGGGCCGGTCGTGTGAGTCCTTGTTACACTCGCGAATATCACGTGAGCGGCCGGAGATGCTGCCTTAATTCCTTCCCTGTGCTTCTGGATTATCGGCGGTTACGCTTGCGCACCTCCTGACACTTTCGAGAATGATGAGCTGCACAAATACCACACATTTCACAAATTCGCATCTCCAGGAGTGGTGTTGTGTCGGGGTATGATGTTGGAGAGCCACATGATGACGGAGAGTTCTCCCTCTTAGGAGAATACTTTTTACTGTACAATAGGCAGGGCTGCCGAAAAGTTTAATCTTGAATTAATCTACGTCTCAAAAGCAGACTGATTATTTATTGAAATAATTGGACTGATGACGACCAATTCCTCTACGAACCGACTCAACAGCGTAGACGTCCCATAGTTCCCTGTTCAGTGTAGAAACATGAGTGATCAGAGGATGGCAGGGTCCATCGACTTGCGCAGATCGCTGTAGACCAACTTGGCCCGCGAAAAGAAGCGCTCGCACTCATTTGATCTGGGCGGCACGAAGTCGACAATGATGAAGGCAGGGAGACGAACACTCTTGCATTTCTTCATCGCACGCGCGGCGAACGAGTCGCAGTATCCATCGTTTGCGCTTGCTCGTGTCGTAGCTATTGTCTTGTCGACGGAACAAAGCACAGGCTGTGCGCTCAGCGCCGGTTATCTCCTCTCTCAGTTGAAGTTTGGCGATGCCACTCTCAGGGCAGGGTAGTTCCGATAGAGGCTGTTGGAGGCAGACGACTCTTTAATTGTGGGTACCATCTATTGTATGACAGAAGAGACGCCGACTGCCGAGAGGGTGCGTGATGGTCGTTGAAGCTCAATCGTTATAGACTGAAAGTTCGTAAGATCAACGAGCACTTCACTAATTCTGATATTCTCTAGTCTGATCGGAAGCAGTACCTGTAGTTGAGAGGCAGCAACAGTACCATGACCCAGAGACGCCAAAGCCGGCTGGATTTCCACATAACGACACATCATGATATACACACTCACCCAGCGAGTCACATTCATCATGATGGGTGAAAGTTCAGTTATCCGACGTTGAACCGCTCTTCCCTTGAGAGTGCTGAATCGTTTATTAGAAGATACACCTTAGCAAATAAGTATTGATAAAAGTCACGTACTGCCAGGGTAAATGGTGGCCAATAAACGGCACGGCACCTCCACGCCGCTCAATGTACTGGTTGACGCTGCATTTATCGCCCAACATGAAAGCGACGTGGTCCCATGGCTGCTCGAATCGCGAGAGAGTGTCGACAACAAGGTAACATAACTTTGCGAGCTTGAATCCTCCTCGTCTTCTATTGGACAAAACCGTGCAAAATATCGCGTCGAGGTCATCGTGGTAGTCATTGAACCGGGTGTCACTCGGTCAGGGGATATTAGGGTCGTTGAAAACAGCGAAAATAGCGACATAGCGACGACAACTGCTAGTCGAACCATCCAGGACAATGCCAAACTTGGCAGGTGGAAGCTCAGTGGTGCGCTCCACTACGTAAATGGAGACGCCATCAAAGTAGCACTTGCTAATACGCGACAGCTAGGGGTTTTGTTGCACGAGAGCACGCTCGCAAAATGAAAGGGCCAGCCTTTCCATCACAATTCATTCGAGCTAACGTTAAATATCGCTTGTTCGTGGTTCTACGAGATGAAGCGATAACAAGTTAGAATTCCGAAACGCTGCAAGCAGCTTCGTGCTTGAATGCTGGGTGCGAGCGCTTTAAGTGGTTGATGACGCTCGTGAAGCCGTTGGTGACTTTGATTACCTTCAATAAAGAGTTGCACTTTAAGTGCCCCAGAGACCCCACGGTGGTGAGGGCACGGATGATGAGGCGGTTTTCGTTGGCCATGGGGAATTGTGTAGTGAGAGGGATGCAGAGCGAAACCGGACCGCTCAAGCGACATCAATGGCCACGAAGCTTCCTGGTCCTAGTCAAGCCCAAATCGGACTTAATTGGGATACATATAAAAAGAATGGGGGCATAAAAGGGAACCGTTAATCCCATTAGATAAACCACTAATCTCACGAGACAGAAACTTGTTTTTGGTAAAGCGAGTCGGGCACGCTATCTATCGAAAGATTTCGGAATGCGCGCGTGCTTGCCGAAGCAATACCACAGCTGTGTGTTTTCAACAGTAAAGTTTAATTATTCTCTCTACAACTTAAGCAACTACTTAATAAGCATCATTTCCCCCCGGCGCGGCCCGTGCCAGATGCATGAGCATCTCCACAAACCTTTCTATATTTTCGATAGAGCAATGGTTCAAAAATGCACTCATATCATCTGAGCTCACGCAACAGCACTAGGAGGTTCTATGGAAATTAGTATTGGTGCTAATTGTCGGTCCGCAGCGCCAAGGGGAAGTGACATCTGTGAAGTAGTTGCTGCTCGGTCAAAAAAGCTGGATATGCATTCTCGCCCTTGATATTTTCTACTGCAGTAACCAACAGCCTGGTCAAAATCGTACCAAATAAACAGGTACTGTCTAGTGAGACTAACAGTTTTGTCTAGTGGGATTAACGGTTCCCGGCATAAAACTTTATAATTCCAAAACTGTAATTGCACTACATTTTTAGATTTGATTTCTTTTCGGCTGCCCTGATAAAATGAGACCCCCACTGAGAAAACATCAATTACGCATGAGCTGATTTGAAAATCACCGCAAGCCGAACACATTAGGCGTGATAAGGGCGGCACCGTCGTCTTTTTAAATAGGCGGCCCGATTATTTATTTAGTTAGACGACGTAGCAGTGCAGCGCGCGATATGATAATAAATATAGACCACCTAGCAGATGATGGTCGAAGGATACTATCCAGTACGGTGCGAGCCACGCGAACGAAAATCAATCTTGATTGGTCTATTTGAATCCAATTGTGTTACTACGACCACTACACAAACTTCCCCATATGACAGACACGATACATGAGCGACGGCGCCATCTTTGTAGAGCTTGAGCGGCTGGTCAAAAAAGAAGTAAAACTAGGTTAGCAAGAAGCACGGAATCTTCCGGTTTAGGATGAAGTGGTAAATGACAGAGACCGCTACTGACTTCGACCGCTCTCGTGGGGGACGATTCACAGCACTTAAGTGCCGGCAATTCTCATCACGGACGCTTGTAGAGACATCGCAGGTGTTCTGGCTAATGCTCCAAGACGTGCTGCAGGTGTTAGATACTGCGATATCATTACGTGGTGTGCAGTGGCGCCGATGCGAACAAAGAGGACGACATCCCAAAACCGCGAGCCAGGTGGGGGGAGGGGTGCATCTCCGTCATACTTCACAAGCTCAAGTTCCCAAGAAATAAAGTTTCTCGTGGCAACCCGGATACTGTATACAGGCAGGCAACCGTAAGTCAGTATTTCACGTGGATCACACACGAGTATTCTCCCGCCCCCTTCCGTGCGCACACAACTGTTTCAAATTCTGAGTATTATTCCAAATGGAGTCAAACAAGAAGACCAAGTTCAAGTACGAATACAAGGAAAAATATGTCAACAGCATGCTACTTGAATCGAACAGTAGGTTTATCACCCAGAAGCACTGATACGTCATCTGACTCAACAACTTTGTCTACCACTACGCTCTTCTCGTATACAAGTCTGGTGCCGCGCTCGAAGACCGACGCGACGGCATTTTTGATGTCACCGTACCCGCAATGTATCGAGTGGATTCGTTTTACTACACGACGAAGCTTATCTCAGAGATGTAGAAAATAGTATAGTTCCAGAAAGCGTGAGAGTCCTTGCTGTTAGCATACAACTCCATGGGGATGGAGCGTTCATCTCACGGAACTACGAGGGGGAGCTGAAGAAGTTCATGGATAAAAATAATCTGAATGACAAGTCAGCGAAGACACGCATGAGTGCTGAAGCCAAGAAGAACAAAAAACCGGAAGAAAAATGATACGATAGAGAAGGTACTCGCGGCGACGAGAGGAATAGTTCCAGAAAGCGTGAGAGTCCTTGCTGTTAGCATACAACTCCATGGGGATGGAGCGTTCAACTCACGGAACTACGAGGAGAAGCTGAAGAAGTTCATGGATAAAATGAATTTGAACGACAAGTCAGCGAAGACACGCATGAGTGCTGAAGCCAAGAAGAACAAAAAACGGAAGAAAAATGATACGATAGAGAAGGTACTCGCGGCGACGAGAGGAAGCCGTAACTAGCTGATTGTTCAAGTGCATCATGCATTTTCTTAAATATAATTTCAATTGGCAGTCAATTTGGAAATAATGATAACCATACCGGGTATAATCGTCAGTACTTAACAACTTGCACAAGATAAAATTTTCATGGTTAACGTCCGTCACCTTCTTTTGTGAAAAAGGTAAGTTTTCTGAATTTTGTTTACGTTCTCGATCAGCTCAAAATTGTTTTAGCGATAGCTCGCCGCTATTCTGTAGATGATCGGCATCGTTTAACTTCATTTATCAAACTGCATAACACAGAGTGTTAATACATTAGGTATTGACAGCTCTACAAGTGGGATGGTTGAGGTTGACCGACGCACATCAAAATTTATACTTTGCTCTCGCAGTCCTTTGGATCGATACCGCACTGGATACCGCACTATGACTAATTGATACTACGTTTAACTTCATTTATCAAACTGCATAACACAGAGTGTAAATACATTAGGTATTGACAGCTCTACAAGTGTGATGGTTGAGGTTGACCGGCGCACATCAAAATTTATACTTTGCTCTCGCAGTCCTTTGGTTCGATACCGCACTGGATACCGCACTATGACTAATTGATACTGGTGCACTCAGACATCACAACATACAACCCAGTTAGGATACAGCGGCAGAATTGAGCGCTCTACAGGGCAAAGTATAAGTTGACGTGGATTGCATAAATTCATGGATGTAGGTCAACTTGTGTACTTGATAAAATTATTTGTTGATGTAGTACTGGAGAGACTTGAACAGTTTGACTGTAAGACTCGCAGATGGCTTCTAGACGGGTTCCCACGGATGAAGCTCAGGCTCATGCTCTTCTTAACGCTCAGTTTATTCCTGATTGTATTTTGGCTCTTGAAGCCCCGGAGAAGAAGTTGTAAAATGCATTGCTCGTCGTTGTTTAGATCCAACGACAGGTAAAACTTACCATGTGGACTTTAATCCCCCACCAGCGAATGTTCTGGACCGTGTTATTCGAGAAGAGATGATACCGAGGACACTGTAATGACGCGATTTGAACAATTTCACACACCCGTTGTCAGTACACATGGAGATGGTTATGATCTAGTTGGAGCTGACGGAACTCTATCTATCGATCAAGTGGCCGATCTGCTTGTCGCTAGGGCTGAACGGTATCTTTTACTCAAGAAGGCTGCGATAACACTATTCAGCATGAATCCACGCAGAATCTCGGGCGTCGCTTTCCTCGCTCATGGTACGTGATATTTGAGGTTAATTAGTGATTTAAACACTGTTTTTTACAATTGGTGAAAATTGAACTA
The DNA here is from genome assembly GCA_024679045.1 of Phytophthora brassicae. Lineage (NCBI taxonomy): Eukaryota > Oomycota > Peronosporomycetes > Peronosporales > Peronosporaceae > Phytophthora > Phytophthora brassicae. Next base: position 6,585 of record JAIKVB010001426.1, read on the forward strand.
GTATCCAATGAGGCGACTTGTGCATACCACCTCTTTACGCACTCGTCAACTCTCAATCTTGCTGTGTCTAGAAAGGATTACTATCTGTGGTCACTGTGATGCAATCCAAGTCGGGAGCGCTAGACACCAAAATGTCCTGTATTGAAATTACCCATTTGTATGCACTCAGTATCAGCCTGCAACAAATATCTGCTACGCTCCGGTTTGATAGAGCTCTAATTAAAAGTGCTGAATCAATAAATAAAAAGTCCACGAGACTTCGTGCCCCCCTAAATTCCATCGCAATTTCTCCGGCGATGCACCGACCTAATCCATCGACTACGACATTGAGGCAGAGAGCGTACATAATATGTATGCACGTGCCAAACTTGAACCAGTCGCTCCGTGGCCCCGTCGCGCTGGTGCTTGCACAAACCAGCCACGAGGAGATGCAGTTTCAATCTCCGTTCTGGTATAGTTCGCGCCCATTTGCGCGGACATAGCGACCTTCCCGCTCGTCGTCCGTTTAGACTTCAGGATCGCAACATGCTTCGCTGAAAACGAGACGCCATGAACTACGTCAGTATCCGACAACCAGCAATCCGCTATCTCGTTGCACAGTAACAGTTCCTCGCGCACAGGCTCCAGTATCCGACAACCAGCAATCCGCTATCTCGTTGCACAGTAACAGTTCCTCGCGCACAGGCTCCAGCTTACGGAGTGAGTGACTCAGTCTCTGTAGCTTCAATTGTCGTACGGAAGTCTCTCCTGCTGGTCGATTCGTGTCTACAGCAGTAAAAAACATGTTTAGCAGAGTCTCCATCTTTATACACTTCTTCACTGTAAGTCCCACTTCTAAGATCTTGTTAACAGACCCACATAAGTTATCGGTGGTGGCGAAACTGGCAAGCGCCAAAAAGTACTGTCATTTTTGAAGTTGCCAGTCGACCACTGCTCCTCAAGGTAATCCCAGAACGCCCCATTCTCAAGGTAGCTTTGTCAGATAAGCAAAAGCTGGTCCTGTATCCGAAGAACTTGGACTCACTGCGTGCGAAATGCATGTCGTATAGCCCGCACGTTAAGATAGTCGATAAATGATGGGGGAATTCCTCAATCATCTTGTGCTCGATGTTCAAGACGTGAAAGCACCACATCATGTATTGTCAATTCCGTCAATTTTTGGGGAGGTTTGGCAATCAAGACGTGAAAGCACCACATCATGTATTGTCAATTCCGTCAATTTTTGGGGAGGTTTGGCATATCCTTCGATCTATCGCTTATTGGGTAAAATTCCACGCAGAACACACGATGTAGGTAGCGGCAGCAAAGCAGCACGCCTACCCTAATACTGCCTTCCACTGCATACACGGGTACTAAATCCTTAGCTATTCTCGCCAACAACTTGCTATTGTCTAAAACAAGACTATGCGGCAACTGGATCAAGGTGTACGAAGACACCGGCTTTCTAGAAATACAAGACGTAATCGGATAAGAAGCTCATCCGTCCAGAGACAATAGCCCTAAAAGTACTACCAGAGTAACCCCTTGCATAAGCGGATGAAGCCCAGGCGGCCTTTACAGAAACACATCACGTTTCCTCTCCAAAACTTCTGTCTGGCGAATAATTCACGACTTTGGGCTTACGTGGAAGGTTCTTGAACGTCGAGCCATGTACATTAAAGAACGAGACGTGTTTAGGTTTGTGGAGGAGCTCAGTCGCGTAAACTGGAACTACCATTTGAACCTGGTGTTTCTTGACGAGGTTTCCTTCGACAACCGTGGTATGATCCGAAAGAGGGGCTACGCTTTGAGAGGGGAGAAGTTAGCTATGAGGCGACTTCCAGTGCAAACCAAGGGTTTCTGTCTTAGCTTTCATCGGAGGTAATGGGGTACTGGACTACTACGACACCTAGGAACCTTCAACCGTGTAAACTTCGTAGGGTGCTGTCGGGATTTCGTGTAATTCGACCGCGGGAATGTATGACAGTATCTTGAATCAAACTCGGTGTGGATACTTGATGGAGCCACAATTCATCACCACCCTAAAATTGCGCATTATCTGCAAAGCGTCGGTGTCCTTTCCCATTTTCCTAATGCCTTTGTCCGTTTTTCAACCCGATTGAATTCATGTTCTAGTACATGGAGAAATCATTCCAGCGTCACTACAACGTGTCCAGTGCGCGGGACCTCACGCCATTCGTTGGGGAACGTTAAGAGATTTGAATCCTTTGATATGATATACGTGTGTTTAAGCATTGCGGGTGACTAATTCAGGATCACTTTAATCCGGTTGGTCCGCTGTCGAAGGAGAAGAGGAAAGTCCCTGACTTTCGGAGCAATGACGGAGGAATTCGTGATTTTGACTACGACCTAGAATTTTCGACTAAACAATAACTAAGAAAAAGTGAACCTTTGCTGCGTTTGCGCTGCCTGCTTTTTGTTCATTCTGTCTTCACTTGTTGTTTACTCTTTGTGCTCAGTCACATCAACGATATCAATAGCAGGCAGTGGATCATTCTGTCTTCACTTGTTGTTTACTCTTTGTGCTCAGTCACATCAACGATATCAATAGCAGGAAGTGGATCCATGGCGGCGTCATGATATGGAGGATATATTTCACGGATAAAATGCTTCAATAATGTTTTTCCGGCCCAGCAAGGTGTTGTTTTGCGCTCCAATACGCCTGCAAATTGCGTCAACGTCACACTGGAGCTACTCGTTGTCGGCGATCGATGCTGTCATACAGTCAAGAGCTAGTCGTGCCGACCGATTAAGACTTGCCAGGTGCTGCTCGAGAGGGTTGTCTGCCGCGTTGAGCATAGCAGCGACATATTCTGGTGGTGGCTCGGAAATGAGTTCCGTCCACGTGGCACAATTCATAATTCGCGTGATGTGGTCAGTCCACATGCGCCACACTACAGCTGCCCCTCGAAAAGTGTCCTTCCATTGGTGTTGTAGTTGAGTGACGACGTCCTGCAGCGTGACCTCTGCTGCTGCACTCGACCTATCCATTTGAGGTGGTTGAATGCACGACTCCTTGAACTCATGTAGATAGAGGGCTTGTGTGATGGCGAGGCCATACTCATAGATCAGGAGGTGAGCCGTTTGGCGTTGAGTACTTTTAACCCATTGATTCCAGGCTTCATCGTCCGTCGTTGTTTCGACGCCGTGACGCTTAAAGCGGAACTACATCAATTTGGGCCAATCCTCAAACACAGCAGGCTCCAATGACCACACATCATCTGTCTTGACGACTCGCTCTTTAAATTTCACACGAAGCTGCCCAAACAGCTAGTTAACGATCGCTGGGAACGAGTCCCCGCTCACTGTAATGTCTTATAGAGTTACGCCGGATGCGTCTCTTTCGCCGATTGTCAATTTAACGATGGCTGTACAACCAAGGTAAGCTGCTCGAGGTTCGCAGACGGTTGCTCAGCGCTAGGAGAGCTAAGACATGGCGTGCGATTCCGTTGTGGATACGGAGAGGCTCTCGTGCGTGGAAGCGGGGTTGACGATAGATCAGGCGTTCTTGTTGGCCTTCCAGTGGGTGTACGATTCCGTTGTGGGTACAGAGAGACTCTCGTGCTTGGGATCGAAGTGGACGATCGAAAATGTGTCCTTGGAGGACTTCCAGTGTCTGAGCTTCCGACGGCTTCCATCTCCATCTCCTGAATAGTTGTGCTTGTAGCACGCTTGGTTTCGAAGTGAAACTGTTTAATGGAATATAATGTGAAATTATACAGTTGGGCGATTTGGAGGTGATTTTTACGCTTGAGCGATTGAATCGGCCAGTTTGAAAATTTTGTCTAGAACCCACAATACTTGAAGTCGGAATCGTGGCCGACAACGGTGGAAACAGCGTTGTTCTGGGCTCTCTCAGTATACCGCAGCACGTATCTAGTAAATATGCATTTCGCTCGCAATTAGGTGTACAAATGACATGCACAGCTCAATCAGTCTTCGTAAACGGGCTGCATACACTGGGATACGACAAACATTGCGAATCAGTGGAAGCTGTGTAGCGGTTTCAAAATACCCACCACCAGGATAGGGTTTCATCTTGAAGGTAGCATCCATTTGTAAAATGTAGCATTCAGAGGCCAACTTGAGTCTTCAAAACATCGCTTTAGTTAAACAGCCCCACTATAAAGGCTCTTGTCTGACCCATGCCCAAATACATATTGCTGTGCTCGTCCAATTGTCACTCAAATGTGAGCGGTTTGTGCTCGTCCCCATTGCCCATGATGCCGCGTAGTGGGTCAGTAGCGTGAGATTTCGACAAGGTCGCTGTTTTCTTACTCTGTTCGCATGTAGCAATTGCAGAAGTTCCTTACATGTCCAGTGGGAAAGCTTCACTTGTTGCTAAGACAAGCATCCGGATGGAATAGATCGCGGACTCATCAACAAAATCAACGCGACGGTCAAGGCGTCCCGGTACTTCCGCGACAACTACGCTGGAAAGACGATCGTCGCCGTCTTGGACAACTCCCCCGCCCATCGCCAGACGGAGGAGCGGGGTGACGTCGCATGATGACCTGGAACTGCTGCGTCTAGCCCCCTACTCACTGATGTGCAACCCCATTCAGGGTTGCTTCTCCGTCCTGAAGTCGCACATCAAAGACCACCTCGCCTTGGATCGCACTGAAATTTGCTACCGCAGAGACACGACGCACGACGACGGCAACATCCTGACCGTGAAGGAGCGCACGATGCGCTTTCTACAGCGACACGAAGCACGACGACGGCAACATCCTGACCGTGAAGGAGCGCACGATGCGCTTTCTGGAAAGGGCTGTCCACGGCAGCATCAAGTAAATCACTCCTGCCATCGTCACGAACATGGAGCTGCACGCACACGACTCGGTGAACGCTGCCGAGAACATGCCCGACATGGTCTACGGGATGTAGGCTGGTGGAGTTAGTCGAGCTCGGCTGCCTCGGGTCTGTCTGTTCGCTTTGCATGAAATGAATTTCGTTTTGGACCTTGCTTTTTTGCTGCTGACTTTATTTTCTGCAAACTGGAAATTTTTCAGTATCGCTTTGGTTGAAACTATTTTTCAGCTTGACCTGGCAATGGTTTAGACTCGACAGACCGCGCTTCGGGTATTCTCGTCAAACCTGTTTCGAGTATTCTCGACAGATCGCTGTTTTGGTATTCTCGACAGACCGCATTTCGAGTATTTTCGACAGACAGCGTTTCGGGTATATTGTATTTATTGGGATTCAGAACTGACAGTATGTTCTGCGTTGCAGCAAGAGCAGGGTCTCGAATGCGCTTGGTCGCAAGGATAGGCTGATACGTCATGATACGCTCGTTGAGCACTCTGATTCGATGCAGCGTCCGCATAGCTCTCAGAACCCCCACCCTTCGCAGTTATATCGCGAGTCTTCTATAATGCAAGCACATAAATAATAGGTTCGTATCAGCTTCCTTCTTGCGCTTACTCTTCAACTCATTTGTTGACTCATTCTGCTCTTGCGATTCCTGTACAAGTTTTTCTTATGTCCCTTTTGGTAGCAGCGCAGCCTCAACAACGCAGATTGGGAAAGCCATATGTTTTTTCAAGGCGATAAGTTCTTCAACGATAGAATTTTGACGATGAAAGCCTTGACATTCCTTCGCTTTCACTCGGTGGTCTTCTTCCCCCTGTTGTTGCCCAGGCTTGCGTAGATCGTCGTTCAGCACCAAGAAGCTCTGTAATCGGGATGTCAGCAGCTATCAAACATCCCTCTTCGCGCACAACAACCGGAGAGCGAGTAGAAAGTTTAGTCACCTGCGGGAAGTACCTGACCTGGTACGCTGTAGAATACTGAGCACCTTGCCACTTATATTTAGCAGGTGTTCCTTTAGGCCGGTACACGAGCTCAACAGAAATGACTGCAACCGTTGCAGGTGTTCCTGTGTCGCATAATTAAGGGACACAACGTCAAGAATCGACGGCGTGGAGTCAACCTTCCAGTCACTTAGAACTTGTGCCACCTTGCGGCCTTCTCGCGGTGTATTGAACACGTAAGCGAATGCCTTGCTGGCATTGCTCATATCCCACGCACCACGGCCGACGATACACTGAGCAGTAAGACGGCCATCTCCATTCGCGGGTTGAGCTCCTCCTCGTCGAACAGAGTACGAGTTCAATTCACTCGTCGCTCCGGCGGGTCGGGCGACCCGCTTAACCCCAACTCTCCAAAAATCTAGGACAAAAAAGGTCCAAAAGTTAGCTCGTCGACCCCACCTAAATTCTTAATAACGTACAGCTCCGATGCCATCTATTCAAACCTGTGCATTATTTGTATGTGGTTTCGGGCAGTAATGCATCATGAAGCGTCGTTAAGACTGTAAAATCTTCGCAGCAAGATTGTCACTTTTAACAAATCGACCTTGGGGATTTGTCCCGGAAACTAGGACAAAAACTCAGAAA
>JAIKVB010001427.1:0-12981 GCA_024679045.1 Phytophthora brassicae
GGCATCTTGTTGGAGGGAGAAGGGTGCTTTTGAAAGTGAGAGAGCTGGGCTGATATTGTTTTTGCTACTAGTGCTGCGCTAGCCAGTGATTTGTTTAGTCTAGAAGGACGTATGGGTATACGACCTGCAAATTGGATTGCTGGGTTGAGATGCAGGCGTCCAGCAGTTGATAAGTAGCCTAGGTTTTGTATCGGGTTAGTTTTGTAAATTGTATTGGAATAATTGGTACAATATGATATTTTATTTCTCGTCGAAATCCAATAATCCGTATTTTTATTGTGGAGAACTAATATTAGTGATATTGAAATTTTTTATTCAGACCCCTGGCACACCTGCACGTTGTATTAATGGTGGATTTGGCCGTGCCGAAGGCAGTATGGGCTAAGCTCTAAAAATATAGCAATATACATCTATTGATGTAGGATTGGTGGGTAGTTTGACATGAGGCAAAGGACGAATGGGTTGTTTGTGCAGCATCAACAGCGATAGCGCTGGTGTGTTTGCTATCCCCATATATTCTGAGAAACCCATCGATTCGTGTCTTCACCGCGAGTTCAACAAATACAAAAGAACAATTGACAACCCTTACAAAGATTGATGACACTACACACCAGGAACGCGCCACATTATACGTAGTTGATGTTGAGCATTTCAATGAACGAGGGCCACCAAGATTTTGCGGCGGGTATAGTGTAATCGGTTCGCGATTATATTTCTTTTAAAGAAGCGCGTTTTCTTCTTTTATCTTCTTTTAATAAAAAGAAGATTCCTTTTTTTCAGGGTGCCTTCTTATAACATCCCTGCGTGGCACGCACATCCATGGATATAAATATTCGGAAATCAGGCTGTAGGATATTCCATACCTTAATATTGGCTCATCTTGTCGGTCACAATTGCACACAAATCAAGAAATGAGTACTTTCTGACTCGGCCTTGATGTTTTCAGCTAAAAAAAAAGATCATCATGAGAAGTATCTTCGGTATGTAGTTAGACTCAAGAAAGTAGATGGTGCCACCAGCCATAACAACGTAGGTAATGACAGAGATCCCATTCACATCCGTCTATGCATCTGTAACCAAAGCGCACTTCTTTCCGACCACGGCTCTCGCGGCAGCTGCCACTGAGCGTGCGTAAGCCTCACCGAGAAGTCGTTCACGGAGCTCGCGATCGGAGGGAAGTGCTGCGGTCGGATGAAGCATTTCCAATGATTCAGGTAGCAAGGGGTGCTGAATGGCATGAAAAGACACACCAGATGCATACAGACAACCCGCAAAAGCCGCGTGGAACCTCCAAACCTCATAATTTGCCATGGCTGGACGGAACCACTGTGTGAGGGGAGGCTCTGTAGATCGCTTTGGGCATTTATCGTAGACACGCAGACGTATACGCTCAACATGCGAGAAACCTTGCTTAGAAATCACTATTTCGCAGCGATTGCACGCTATGTTAGCTTTGGAGCAGCGGCAGTTGTCTGTCGTTCTGCTATTTCCCCCCTTCGCAGTTGAAGGTAGCTTGACCACGTCGCGGACGATCACTTGATATTTGTATTGAATAGTTTAGCCTACTGATAACGGAGACTGCGCTTGAACGCAGTTCTCCCGCAATCCCAAAAGTTCCCTGAGTGGGCTAACAGTGCTTTCCTCGGTTCTTCTGCCCTGAGTGCAACACGCTACACGCCATCAAATGCAGTAACCTCAATCCATACCTTGTGTTTCTGTCTGCCTCGCTTGTGCCTATTCGCACGGTAGATTCTATTCGGAGTCGTATACATGTCGGCTCGTGGTTTGCGTCGTGTCGTCTTCTATGGTGGTCGTGATTTGGGTCGTCAAAAAGCAATCTTCTGTGGTGGTCGTGATTTGGGTCGTCAAAACAAAGCGTAATATTAGTGTCGATGCAAGGCATAAGAACCGTATTGGTGCGACCATAACACTTCCATTTGGGTTCAATTGACGTTGGCCAGCATGTCCAGGAAGTTTAGAGGGGGAACAGACAGTTCCACTGCACCAGGTCGTTCCCGAAAACAAAAAAGAAACGCAGTTCAACATCGAAGCTCTTTCATGAACGTTATGCATACGAGGAATGACCAAAAACACATTTCTGGGCATTGAAACAAACTTAAAAGCTGACAATAAGTACTGCACTACCATGTACACCTCCAGTATTAAGTAAAATACTACAGTACCGACAGCACCTGCAAAACGATTGCAATATCAACCCCCGTTACCTTCAAGCTGCGGCTCTTCATCACCTGAGACGCTTTTACCATCCCTGATGTATACACTCGGACATAGACCTCAAAGCGAAAGATTGGGCTGAGGTGTAGTGTGTACCGCAGTACAAAGTGCTTTGCCCATTTGAAGGGTCGCTCCAATACCAGCGGATATTACCTTGTAAACATGTCCAAAGACTAAACGCAAATAAGCTTAAAAAAGCTAACCGATACTCAGAGAGCAACGACATTGCTACGATTAATCTGCCTATACAAGTGAAGTTTACTACTTTGAAGTAATTTAGATGAAGCCAATGATTCTGAGAGCGGGCATAACATGACATAGCTACTGATTACTGTTGTGACAAATCGGAACAGGGTGATTCTAATCTAGAGGGACCTGAAGTAGGGGCTCTGCCTGCGTACTACGCGGAGACAACAGGTCTGGTTGCCGTGATCTTGAAGTGTCCGACTGCGGTAGTAATACGAAAGCATTCCTTGACAGCGACAGTGATACAGAAACACTACCTGATTTTTCGTTGGAGCTTGGTGAGCACTAGGGAGACGAAGGCCGAGGGTCGATAGTGTAGAAACCATTTTACACTTGCACCAGGAACTAATACTCACTAGTTTTGTGATAGGGGATAGATGTAAAGAGTCTTATGGGCTCTGCGAGCTAGGGACTCCCTGATACATCAGTATATTTCTTTATTATTATTGATGTATAGCATCGATGTAGCCCCACAAGCGTATGGTACTATAAGACACTCTTGGTCAGGTCTGAAGTTTGGGTCGTCAAAATTGCACGACCCAAACAGCCGAGCCGACCTGTATACGACCCCGAAAAAGTATATCATTCGCACGACCGCGGTCCTCGGCAGCCTCTTCGACAATGGAACTAGGAGAATCTAAAATGCTGGGCTTTGCGACAAAAGCGGTCCTGCAGACGATTCATACGACTGGTCGTGGCAAACCCCACCGGGTGGGCCGCCCCCCCCCTGAACCACCCCTACAACTTGAAAAACCTGGGTTTTGCCGAACCCTGCTATAAATATAAATGAAACCAGGAGCACCACCCTGGAGCAAAAAAATAGCAAAAAAGGTTTCAACCAATCAAATTAGTTACCCACGTGAATCTCCCCGACTTCAACGGGCTCGTTAGGTATACTGCATCCTATCGGCGATATACGATGAACTGCTTATAGCCAATTACAAGCGCGCATTGCAGCTCAAAACAATTTGCCCAAAATGTGTATTTAATTGAACACATAGGCCCTATTCAAACTTGCTGTACTCTAGACTGGAAAGAGCGTCAGTCAGCGTTATGCTAGTGCAAAACATAACAAAAACGGCTATGTCTCCTTGGATTGCTTCTCCTTGTGGTGCTCCGACGGAGTTGTCGGCAAATGGCTAGTAGATGCCGACACAATCGGAGCCTTGGCAGCATTCATCGGCGCCTCCGCGTGGCCGTCCTCCTTCTTAGCATGTATCTCTTCCTTCTTAACATGGGTATTCTCCTTGTGGTGATGTTCACCCTCCTTGTGGTCCTCTTTAATAGCGTTTTCACTCTCCTTGTGGTCATCGTGGTGGTGGTCGCCCAACTTGTGAGCGTTCTCATTCTTGTGGCAGTGTTCGCCACTCTTCTGGACATGGCCGTCGCCGTTGTGGTGGTGTTCGCCATCCTTGTGGGCATGACCATCGCCCTCGTGGTGGTGGTGGTGCTCGACCTCTTTCTCTTCCTTGTGGTGGTGTTCGCTCTCCTTGTGCGCGTCAGCTTTATGGTGTTCTTCCTTGTGGGTGTGGCCCTTCTCGTGCTGGTGGTGCTCGGCCTCTTTCTCTTCCTTGTGGTGGTGTTCTTCCTTGTGAACGTGACCATTCTCGTGCTGGTGGTGCTCGACCTCTTTCTCTTCCTTGTGGTGGTGTTCGCTCTCCTTGTGCACGTCAGCTTTATGGTGTTCTTCCTTGTGGGCGTGGCCATTCTCGTGGTGCTCGGTCTCTTTCTCTTCCTTGTGGTGGTGTTCGCCTTCTTTGTGGGCGTCGTCCTTATGGTGCTCGTCCTTGTGGGCGTGGACATTCTCGTGCTGGTGGTGCTCGACCTCTTTCTCTTCCTTGTGGTGATGTTCGCTCTCCTTGTGCGCGTCAGCCTTTTGGTGTTCTTCCTTGTGGACGTGGCAATTCTCGTGGTGCTCGACCTCTTTCTCTTCCTTGTGGTGGTGTTCGCTCTCCTTGTGCGCGTCAGCCTTATGGTGTTCTTCCTTGTGGGCGTGGCCATTCTCCTGGTGGTGGTGCTCGGCCTCTTTCTCTTCCTTATGGTGTTCGCCTTCTTTGTGGGCGTGACCGTCATCCTTGTGATGGTGCTCTTCCTTGTGACCTACGTGTCCAGTAGGAGTTTCTGCAACAGGATGCTCCTTGACGCTCTTGCTGTGGCCATCTGTAGCAGGCGGAGGAGCGCCGCCCTCTACCCAAATACACTTGAGCTTGGCAAACTTCTCTGCGTCATCTGATGCAGATTCCATGATGGCCTTCGACTTGAGGAACTTGTCCTCATCGTACGGCGTATTGTCGATCGATGCGGCGCCACCCATGGTAAACTCTTAAGGCGCTGTTGTTGTGGAAGGCTCTTGTAAAACGTCGAATGGAAACACACATCGACTGGCGGCCGCCATCACACCATAACCGCTGGGTCATCGCACGGCTGTTGAAAGCTGCAGCGTCTAGGCAGAAATAGGTGGCACGGTAAGAGCAGGACTCCTGCCAACTCGTATGTCTTAGCGCTCCAGCTTCCAGTGCTCAACGCAAATACACATCTAAAATTAGATGGTGCAGTTGAGACCATTCTACAGTGGTTTCACTTGGTGGCATCTTATCTTGGTCGCAAACAGCAGCATGCGTTCCAAGTATTAGGCTCGCGCAACGGGTATTTGAACCACAACATGGGCAGCCCATTTTCCTACCTGTTTGCGCATTCCCTGTAGACCAATTCGCAAAAGTATCCATTTACTTCTAAAATTGAGTTTTTTTATTTGCACCTATATTTTCGTAAAAGTATCCCATGATATCATTCCAAGAGCTCATTCCGCATTTAGACGCCTGGAGCTCAAGTATCCCCAGAAAAAATGCTTTCTCGTGGCGCCAAGTCTCTCAGCCGCGTGGCGTCTCCGCGCGCGACCGCCGCGTTCTCCACAGGTCCCGACATCAAGCTGGCCAACCTCAAAGTGGAGCATGCGACGAAGCCTAAAGAGAAGCTGCCGAAGGAGCAGCTAAAGTTTGGCAAGACGTTCACAGACCACATGCTCGAAGTAGACTGGGAAATGGGCAAGGGATGGGGAAACCCCGTGATCCACCCGTACGGACCCATTGCCATGGACCCGGCCAGTGCCGTGCTGCACTATGCCCTCGAGTGTTTCGAAGGAATGAAGGCGTATGTAGACGCCGAAGGCCGCATCCGTCTCTTCCGTCCGGATATGAACATGAAGCGCCTCAACAGCTCCATGAAGCGTTTGCTGCTGCCGGAATTCGATGGAGATGAGCTCACCAAGTGTTTGGCGGAGCTTATCCGCATCGACAAGGACTGGGTGCCTCAAGGAGAGGGCTACTCGCTGTACATCCGTCCCACAGGCATCTCGACCCAAGCGTCTATTGGTGTTGGTGCGTCCGAGAGCGCCAAGCTTTTCATCATTCTCTCACCTGTGGGTCCGTACTACCCGGAGGGATTCAACCCAGTGAAGCTGTTTGCTAGTGACCACTACATCCGCGCGTGGCCTGGCGGAACCGGCGGCTTTAAGGTAGGAGCTAACTACGCACCTGGCATTCTGCCTCAGTATGACGCCCACGAGAAGGGATACTCGCAGAACTTGTGGCTTTTTGGCCCGGACCACGACATCACGGAGGCAGGCACCATGAACCTCTTTATTCACTGGGTAAACGAGCAGGGAGAGAAGGAACTCGTAACGCCGCCGCTGTCGCGCGGTGATATTCTTCCTGGTATTACGCGCGACTCAATCCTGCACTTGACGCGCGAGTGGGACGAGTTCAAGGTCACTGAAGGCAATGTGACCATGAAGCAGGTGCAGAAGGCCAGCAAGGAAGGCCGCATCATCGAAGTCTTCGGCTCGGGCACCGCTGCCGTCGTCTCGCCCGTCTCCACCATCAACTACATGGACGAGGACCTGGCCATCCCGCTGAAAGGCACGGACGGCAAGTCCGGCCAGCTTGCCGAGCGCGTGTGGAAGGAGCTCTCGGACATCCAGTACGGCCGTCGCGAGCACCCTTGGTCGATCATCGTGGATTAGAGAAAATGGACAGGTAATCCGCAATCCCACTCGATGGCTGACTGAAGAACTCTGTTGTTATTAGGCATACGGAGAATAACGGATTGGAAGCGCGTTGTGGGTGTAAGTAAATCAATGCGATTCTTGTGCTTAGATAAAAGGTATTGGATGTCTCGTATGATTTTGCTGTAACTCGTTCATGAAGTCCTGCAGTAGCTTTCTAACCCGTTCGGCGTCTACGTGACGGCCGCTTCTTTACTTCATCCTCCGATTTTACGTTATCGGCGGCTTCGTTCTGTCGTCGTGGTTTCTCGTTGTCCTGCTCAAGCTCTTTATCACGTCGACGCTTCTGGTCGAACACTCGTTGGTTACGCACCGAGAGCTCGCGGTGGTACTCGCAGTAGCAGTGCAGAGACCCGTTTTTCTTGAGTGTGCGTTGCTGAGCGCATTTGCCATTGCGGTAGCGACACTGCAGCTCTTGGAGTAGCGACTGGGTGTCTTCAGCGTCCAGACTCTCGAACGCCGTCACGATCTCATTGGCTCCAGCCACAGCTTCAACACTCTTCTCGGTCTCCTGCTTTGGGCTCTTATTCTGCAGTGGGGGCAATCCACCCAACGTCATGGACGAATCAATAGGCGAAATGTCGGTGGATCGTTGACTAGCAGACAAAATCGAGCTAAAGCTCGGCAGCGGCGAGTCCTGACGCACTGAGAGCTTATTAAGCGAGAACTGCATCTTGCGGGTGCTTTCGAGTGGAGGTCAAGCAATATGCGAGCATCCAAGTTGCTAGTGAATAAGAAAGCAAGCACCATGTCGACAAGTGACTTGACATTTGTATGAAGAACGACTTCAACTTGAGGCATCTGTGATATCGAGAAAGCTGGCCAACACCTACCAGAGCAGGAAAGCAGTCAAATTGTACTGCAACGGAGTGAAAGTATCCAGCTTATCACTATCTTACAGTCTGATATTAATATACCGGTAGGCATCATCTCCGGTAAAATTCTTCAAAAAGAGGAGAAATCGGCGGTCCGAACAAAAAAGGCAACTCCAAATTTTGTCTTTTGCGGAATCCAAGTGAGCTTGGTGGAGGGCTGTATAGAGAGATACAGCCTGTATCTCTCACAAATTTGGATTATGCTAAAGAGCTTTCGGTCCAATCGTTGATGTGGAGCTCTTCGTTGTCATCGGATTGGGCGGTCTAGACAAAGAGTCATCCGGACTTGCAAGTGGACGCCGCTTAACTGTTGTGCGGTCTTGCATATCCGTCCATTTACGCTTTTCTTGAGGAGCACACAGATCGGCCGACCCTTTGCGATGCTAGATCATCGATATGCGGTCAGTAGTGAGTCGGCCTGAGAATAACAACTTCGACTAGGAGGACGAGCAGCATAGACGGTGATGATCGCGATTCCAGTGGAGGCACCACGGAAGTCGTGATTGTTGGAGAACGGGAGACCGTCGCGATCCCGGATGGAAACGGCGGATTCTCCACGCCGGAGGTTAACACGGTCAAAACTTCTACGGGCGAGCAGAAAATCTTGATTCCGAACGTTGACGGCGATATCATTCCGGTGGTTGTACCCTTCGGACGACACTCAAGTTGTTAATGTTGTCACGCGTAATGGTGATATCATCATTGAGAGGGAGTTTGAAGATGGCGAACACTTGGTGGAAATCCCCGACAATATCGGCGGATACACTGAGACCGAAGCGACGGTGGAGCAAACGGCTTTGGGTGCAGAGGAACACTGATGGCGACGTCATTACTACCCCAGTGCTTGAACCGATTGACGTGGAGAACCATGAGACCGAGGTGCAGCAGGTCGTGGAGGTGATCACGTCCGAAGACGAGGCCGAGCGTACCGGCGAGCAGGCGCAGGTGATTGACGTAGTGACGGAGTCCGGCGAGGTGGAGCAGGTGGTCATTGTGGGCGAGGCCGAACACGGCAAGCACATTGTTAATATCGTCGTCGAGTACGGTGAGCGTTGACGAGACTTCGCCTGAGGTGACGACGCTTGATTTCCCTGGAGCCTTGGATTCTTCCCGTGGACTTCATGACGAAGACCGAATTCCGTGATTGGATTGCCAAGCATTACGAGGACAGTTTGCTGGTCTAAAGGCCGACGAGGAAAAGCTTGCTGAAGAGGAGAAGCAGAAAATAACCCATTTCAAAGCCCTCCAGGACTGCATTGAGCAAGCAGCGAGCAAATTTGGTTGGTACGGAATGTACGAGCAGTCTCCGTACTTCCAGGACGCTGTGGACTGGGTCCAGAATGATTGCCTGTTGGCTGACCGCTGGGAGCCTGAACCGCCACTGGAACACCGCATGCTTCGGCGTTAAATTGATGAACGTGCTACCCTGAAAGGAAACGCAGTGTGGAAGTGACTGAAATTCGAGTTTATGAGGACGACAAGTAAGAGAGATGGCGCCCTGCATACCTGCATATATTCCTGTGCGCTTGTAGTTGTGACCTGTACTGAAAAAGAGTAGAGTAACGCCTTGAAAACCCAGCTAAACTACTCGTTGCCTCTGTAGTCTTCCGTAAATGTTTGAGTGAATGTCAACTTCAACTCTTTATCACCTTATTTTATGTGGTACACATCAATTTCCGCACTTGATGATCACTATGGATTCTTTCCTACACGCCCTCAGTGCCGACTTGACGCAGACGCAGCGAGCGCTCGCCCCGCTCTGCCTCTTCTGCGTTCCGCAGCCGCGGTCGCTGCTGGCGGACGAAGCTCTGGGTCAGGACGTGTTGTACGCGCACTTCCTGACTCCTGAAGATGCCGTGGAAGGGCGACTCGGCTCGTACCAGACACTGAACGGTACAATAAATATGAACGTTTTTTTTCTTATTTTGGGGACTGATGGTCACTTCAACTTCAACTTATTGTATTTGATAAGGTAAAACGGTGTCAGTCCTGGGCTCCCATATCCACACAGGCAAAGGCTTCACAGATCGCAGACAAGTGCGGATCTTGCTTTCGGAGAAGAGGGAGATCTGTAATCAAGAAGTGACGGTACTGCACATTAGTAGGCCGCTGGAAGGAGGTATAAAAGTGCCCGAAGACCTCAGTGAGATCGACGTCGCTACTTTCCGAAAGTATACGGCGATACTGCGGTCATTTCCAGAGAACGAGCTGGTTTTCTATCAACTGGACGAAACCATTAGCCAAGTGCACAAAATATGTTTGCAGGAACAGGTTTTTGAGAGACACAAGCAAACGCTGCATGCCAATTTGAAAGAGGAGTGGGAAGCTGCAGTGGAAGAGCTTATCCATGCAGGCAGCTTTGATGACGTGGAGGAGGACTATAGGCTGCAGAGACGGCACGGAGGTGGAGTGAGCCACTTGCTGCAGATCCAGCAGGTGGTCGAGTGCTATTTGATGGAGAGTCTGCATGAATTAATTTTCCCGAAAGTGGTGGCGAGCTGCCAGAACGAAGATCGGAAACTACAGCAGGTCATGTATCGCATGAGGCACTATACTCCGGAGGATTTTGGACTTCGCAAAGAGTTTCAGGTAGGCTACCGTACCTGCTTGCTTTAGTGTATTTTACACATATGAATTAACGGTATGCGCCTGGATGGTTTGTAGTGCTTTGCAGCAGAAGCTCGGGATATACTTCTTACGGTTGTCGAAAAGAAAACACCTTTGGACATGCTTTTGGTTTTTAAAGCAAGCATTGACCGCGTTAGCGATGCGATTACCCGGAACGTCAAGCTTCGTCGTTTAGATTTTGGTAAGATTATCAGCTTTGTCAAATGTCATAGTTCTGCATTTGATTTATAATTTACTCTTACTGCTACAGAGGCGTATCAGTTGACGACAGACGATATTTTGGACCAGTTATTGTACGTGATAGTGCAAGCGTTCAACCAAGTGATGCGGGGATCTGCTGCTACAAATGGCGAGGGTGGGTTAACGTTTCCAATCGCAGCCGTGATACAGTACATCTCGGAGTATCACTTTATCAACTCCAACACGACTGCGCTGGGCTTCACTCTTGCCAATTTTCAAGTGGCGATTCAATACTTCTTAATGCGTGGCGACCATGAGGAAAATTGCAAGGAGTGTGCAGACCTCGTGCTGCAAAGCGGACACACTGGGAGTCGATGCTCACAGATTATTGAGGAGTCAAAATGTGTGTTGGCTGCTCACAGAATTCGTCGAGATCTTCTAAAGGCTTTGGAGAGCGTAGAGCTCTCCCGACGAGATATTGGAGCCGAAACCGGACAAGAGAGCCCTCACGTCGTTAGTATTGAGCCCACTACTGGTGATTCGGGTAAATGCGCCGCCATGAAGCAGCTATTCGTTATTGGGGAATGGTTTTCGTCTGCTGAAGAACACGAAAAAGTGGAGAACACTGCTGACACAACATGGCCCCAATCAAATGCGGTTCACGCTGTTGAGTTTGCTATTAGTGGAAAACAGACCTTGGTGAATGACAGCAACGTAGTCCAAGTGAGTGGTGGGCAACGCTTCTTTGCTGCGGTCACTGAAGACGGCAATCTGCTTACGTGGGGTGATAGTAGTGGTGGGCGCTTAGGTTACGCCATTGCTGATGGAGAATCGAGACGAGTAACATGCCCGCAGCGTGTGTTTGCACTACAGCAGCAAACTATTATTCAAGTCGCGTGTGGAGCATTTCACACACTTGTGACTGATCTTAACGGGCACGTGTTCGCGTGGGGAAGTAATTCACGCGGACAGCTGGGATTCTTGTCAGCAGGCACATCTACTACAGCAATCGCGACGCCCACTATCGTGACATGTCTTCGAGGGACTTATATGAGCTCAGTCACCTGTGGTGATTATCATTCTCTTGCGTTATCATCTGATGGGCGTGTGTTTTCGTGGGGATGCAACAAATATGGAAAACTTGGTCGTCCAACTGAAAGCATGCAGGATATGGCGGTGGGTTTGATTATAACAATTACTTCAAGTACTCTTGAATTGGTTGTCTAATATTTTTTCTGGATTTGATGCTTCATAATGCAGCAACCAAGGCAACTTGATGCGGACTGGACGGGGTGGGCATTGGATTTGAAGTCTCGGATAGGCGACGAAGAAAAAGCCGTGGTCCGGCGCATTGCCGCCGGCAAGGACCATTCTATTGCGGTTAGCAGCGATGGAGCGGTGTTTACGTGGGGGCGTGGTGATTCCGGTCAGCTAGGACATGGCTGCTACATGGATATTAGCGAACCGAAGCAGGTGATGGCTATCTCGGCAGCTATCTCGGACAGGTGCGGATTGATCGACATCGCAGGCGGGAACAATTTCTCGCTTTTCCTGATGCAAAACGGAACCGCTTATATTTGCGGGCGTGATCCATCTCTGGAAGCAGACAAGTTGCATCTCTCGCCAACGCTGTTGACACTCCCGGCGACATTAGAGCGCGATTTCTTCGGGCAGATCGCAGCTGTATCATGTGGTGAAGTGCACTTCGCTTTGTTAACGAAGAGTGGGGCATTGCTGCAGTCCTACGCAAGCTTTTCAGAGCCATCGACCGGCGCGGGATCGACGACTGCCGAAGTGCAGGAGAGGCGGGTAACGTGGCTCAAAGAGACTGGTACCGTGCGTCGGATGGTTTGTGGAGCCTCCCACACGCTTGTTGTTGTGTGAAGTGGCGAGAAGTATTGAACCAGCATCAAGATCGGATACCAAACAGTGCCCAAGTCGAGCCATCACCGAAAGCATGCGCTCACTAAAGAAACGTGGAAACGCTGCCTCGAGCGAAGTTAACCCCTCTGTTCCCACGCAATGTCGTAGATTACCAACAAGCCAAAGTCGAATAATACCCCATAACCATTGCACTAGGTGTTTGTATGAAGCAGATGTTTGATTTGCAGACGTATGCATAAGTTCTCGAGAGGTTTAAAATCTAATGTCGTATATTCTACGACTTTCCTGACACTAAAAGGATATGACATGTCGTATCTTATCCCCGCTAAGAAATTGAAGCGTTGCCAAAGTGGCATACATATGACAATAATTGAGACAAAAAGTACGTAAATTCAAAAATAGTGCATTAGATTCGAGACTCATCAAAAGAAACCCAGGCAGAAAAGGATTTATATCACTCGTCGTCCTGTTCTGCACTGCCGCTCAGCTGAAGCTCCCGCCTGGACTTCTTTCTCTCGCCGGCTTCCTGTCCAGGTCGACGCATTACCACTCTCTTTCCCAGGTTCGAGGGAATAGCTTGCCCGCAGTCAAAATCATCGTGCCATATCTCAAAACACGTCTTGGCGAAGCCTTTGTAACGGCGTCTGATTTTGTTGCACAACCAGCACTTAGCATCATCAATGGAACACCGCTCACAGAAGAAAGTCGTCGCAAATGACTTCTTCTTGCTGTCCGTACGTAGAAGTGCGCACACTTTACATGACCTCTGTCGCCGTTTTTGATTTCCGCTAGTCACCCAGTCGTTGGATTGCTCTAGCTCGTGAGTCAAGCGAAGATTGGACCGCTTTCGCTTCGCACTTGACGGTGGCG